>VYZW01006379.1:2723-19640 GCA_013401315.1 Balaeniceps rex | reverse complement strand
AGCTGACAATCTGACCTGCTTTTCTGTCTTCAGCAGCTATTATTTTGCACTGGTAAAATATCCCAAGCCCTAGTAACAATATCAGAAACTACTAGACTGAAGTAATTAGCTGAAAAAAAAGAAAGAGATTAGTAGATTATAAGAAAGCATTGCTTTCTTATACCTTATACCTTAGATAGCTATTATATCCATCAGCAAGTTTTCAGGCAAGACTAAACCCTTCCAGTATTTCAGATATATAAATTTCCTGTATAAAAGTTATTGGTAATTATCAGAAGGCAATAGAGGCAATGAAAAGAGAGAGAAGTCCTACCATATACTGTTATTTCTGAGTGCCTGAAGCATAGAGGGATAAGCACAGTGAATACATGCTGATTACTTAACTAAATTTTTCCTTTTTTTGTAAGTAAAATCTTTACTGACATATTGTAATGCAGCTTGTTCACTGAAAATCTACAGAAATGAGTCAAAGTTGATTTTTCTCACAAACTCCAAAGGACAAAAAAATACACATGAAGCAGAACTTAGCCTCTCAAGACTTATCTGCAATCAGCATACCACCAATAAAACTAACTTATAGCAGCAGGAACGGGTGTATTTAGCAATGACGTAGATTATCTGTTAAATAGAAAAATTCTCATGGATGTTCCCAACTCAGTTGTTATCACTAGCAATTATAGCAGTTGTGTACATAGGAAAGTGATAGTAGGAAAGTATTTTTAGCTGCCTTAGAGGACACAGCAATCAGAAACAGCAGAGCTCACACTGTATGTTGTGTCAAGACTTGTGTACCAACTTGCCTGGTGTCAATTATTGCCACATTGTTGTTCGAGAACCATTGCCATAGAAAACCATTTGGTTTATTCTAGTCAAAATTACTTCTTTCATTTTGTCTTTTATCACTGATTTTCAACTACATTTACAACTAGTATTTCAGTAACATCTCTGTTGTGGTTGAACCACAATCAGTCATAGCAGCCTTTCAGTGCGATACGACTGCTAATTTCAGACCTCTTATAGTTCTTTAGTTCATCCCTGTTCAAAACTTCCTTCATTGATGAAAAGCGATACTTCAGATATTTTTATTTCTCCTAAAATTTCTTATCTTTTCTTCCCCCTGCCCCTCAACCCCGATATTCTAGCAGTGTTGCCTGTTTTTGCAGAGACGGCCTCTCTTTACTAAACTTTGGTGTGACAAGAGTCCTTCATGTTTCGTAAGGATGGACTACACAAAAAATTTGTGACCCTCTGTTTCATGACATTACGTCCCAGGCAATGGTAATGAAGGCAGTAAGGAGACAATAGAGGAATCTAGGGTAAACGTACACTAAAACTTAGACATTTCTACATTATTTGTTTTGTCACTTGGGCTGTTCATCTGTGAAATTTCATTGTAATTGTCTAATTATTCCTTTACAGATGGCCTTCTATATTCTGCTCAATTAGCTCCACCTAAATTCAATTTCTATTTTGTGAACAATTTCCATTTTGATTTAATATCTTCTTCAATATTTAAAAAAAAAAAAAACAGTTGAAGAAGTACTTACAAAGCTTCATATGCAAGAGTAAGGAGTTTTTCCTGGGAAAGATCATCATTAACAGGAGCTAAACTAAACTTATTTAAATATCACACACAATTGAGATCTTAGTCTTTCAAATAAGACAGTTCTTTTGCGATTAAAGGAATATCAGCAAGATTATGGGGTCACCTCTTCTGCACCATAAATTAGATTAAGACAAGACATAGCAGGAGGTATTCAATTAAAAAATATGCTATCAGCTGTGAAATTTTATCTTTTCTTAAATAGGAAGACAGACAATCTCTGAAACTGATAACAATTTTCCATGTTTCAAACCATATGGTCACATCTGCATAGAGCCGAGAACAAAGGTAATATATGACCATGAGAAAGGGTTGTTTAGGACTATACATTTTCATAGGCAACAATGACATTTGAATGTCCTGAAGTTGAAGAATGATGATTTTCTGGACTTCTGAGGGGTATTACATATAAACACATTGAGATTTTCTAGAAAGGTAATTGGTTAAAAGTGAAGTGTATTGATGCAACAGGACATGAAAAGTAAGGAAAATACTTAGTAAAGCTTGCAAGATCAGATGGCATTAAGTCTTCTTAGGTCAACATTTTATGCTTAAGTGCTGCCTGATGCATTCTTACATTTGAGGATTAGTAGCTAAATGAAACTGGAGTGCTTTCTATTTGTTTCATAAAATGGCATGCAACAATAATCTTATCCAAGAATTCTTCCCAGGAAAATACCTCAGATTATGGGGTACCACCTCTCACTATGCCCATCTGGGTAAAACATAAACTTGGAGAGTAGGTTTTCTAAACTCTCACTGTGTTAGTAACTAGTTAAATAAATATATTGATAACAGGTAAAAAAAGCAAATAAAAATATCATTGTAATAAAAAATATTTTCCATGCTTTAAAATTTTTGGTAGTAACATTTTTTTCAAAAATTGATATAAAACATTTTTAAGTCTTATGATTCCCTTTACATCTAAATCAATAATATTTTTTTCTCTACCTTTATTGTTTTGCCCCAGTAAGATTCTATGATAACCTCAATAGACCCAAAAAATAATATGCTCTCCTTCAGGTGATACAACTTATTAGTCCCTTTTCTTCACAGAATATTTTTTTCCTACACAAAGTAAAACCCCAAAGCTATCTCTAGCCTCATTTAATCCTTTCAATACCTTGATAACCTGCCCTGCAGTATTTTATCTTTATCACACTCATGAAAGAAAGTGCTTTGATCTGCAACTTTTCATGGCAACAAAATTGCATCTCAGACTTGTACTATAAGACATGACACTGTAATGCATGAAACGTGAATTATTGAAAAAGTAAAGGAATCCTGAAACAGAATCTCTTTTCTAAAGGCAAAATTTCAGTCCGTATTTGCAGTCTGGATACCCTAAACATCAAAGCCAGCCAAAACATGACCTGCAGCGACACGAGTCAGGCTATCTCAGGTCACTTCCTGACAATCAAAATTTGTACAGCGTCCAGCTGCAATGTGATTTTTTCACTGATACAACAAAAGACACCTATGTTTAATGCCTTCTAATAACTCTTCCTCTCTTACCCCCACTCCAACTATGACCCAAGCTAATGATACAATAAGTCGAAAAAACCCAAAACAACAATGCCCCTCAAAACTCCACAATAAACACACCCCTACCCTCCCCCACCCCCAAAAAAGAGTACTGGGAGTGCTCACAGATCCTACAGTTTTGAAACGTTAAGATTAGTAGGTAAACGGAGTATTTAATTCACATATAATATATAGCCAAATCCAGTGGAGTGAACGATGCAGGTGGCCCATCTCTTCTGGGGCTGGCTGGGAGGAGCTGCTCCTGTTGCCATTTCCAGGTCCTACCAGGAGTGAGGCTGAGCACTAAACCCTCATGGGCACACACAAGTTCTGTACAGGCACAGCCACCTGCAAACAGATTAACACAGACAGGAAAAGAGTACCTTCACAGGCATCCACTTAAAACAGGGACAGCATAAATAACCCAGTCTTGTTTCTCAGGACTCTCAGGGTAAAACCTGCTCCCAGGTCTCACCAGTGTCTGTCTCCTAAGTGCTCCATCTCTCTGGGGTCTGGTTTTCAGATCCCCAGTCTCCTGCCAGTCAGCTCCCAGACTCTTGGTCTCCCCACTAACCATCACCCAGACTTCTCCAGCTAGTCTGATCTGCCTTGAAGTTTGCTACTGGGTGACACACACAGAATAGAGAGCACACTCACATAGGAAGTGGTTAAAAATAGAGTTTAACCAGAGAGGTGATGATCAGCTGCAGGGTTAGTGAGATAAGCGAACTGACCAAGAGCCTGCTTACACATGTCCGATCTCTTTTATGCCCCTTTCTCTCCATTCCTCTGCATTTGTTCCATCCCACTTCCAAGCTTTTTCTTCTCTGCTTAAACATTCCATAATAATTTCTGTGCAATCCCCAAATTCTTATTCAAAGCCAGAATGTCCTTCTGCACCCCTCTCCAGGCATCCCCTAATATGTCCTGTCTACCTTCATGCAGTCATCTCCCTTAGTTTGTGCAGCATCCCTCTGTGAACCACCGTAGTAGGTTTTGCAGCAGGGATAGAGGCTTAGCTGTTCGGCATAAAGGCTGAGCTATATCAGACTTGCTGGTTTTAGTAGTTGATTCAGCGGGACTGGGATTCTCACCCCATCATTCTCTGATCACCGCTTACTCCTTGTGCTTATTTTGAACTGCCATTAGTCAGCTATCCTTTCTTTTGTCAGCATTTCTGCAGAACAGTGAATGGCAATGTCCAGACAGTCTATTTTCTTTCTTTTTTTTTTTTTTTTTTTTTTTTTTCTTTTTTTTGCTAAATTCCTTTACATTTTATATGGTGACGTTTAAAGCCAAACTCCCTCAGACTGCATGATTCATTCATGCTATCCGTAAAACACTGAGAGGTTACAAAAGATGACAGTAGTTACAAACAGTAGCAAATTAATGACACAAGGAATTATATACTTCGGTATAGTATATAAGTAGAAGTATTAGGGACTTCAAAGACTTTAACATCTATCCATTTAAGTAGAAACAAGCTGACATGTCTAATGGGAATACTTAACAAAATAATGGTTATTTAATGAACTCAAAGACAGCAAAACTTTCTTGAGATGGTTGCAATTTTAAATTTGCTATAGTAACTAATAGAAAGTTTGATACAAATATTATATCACAGATAGCACAGTGTGCATGCAATTAAAGTGAAGGGATTTTTCCTCCTCTATACAATTTTAAATGTCTTTTTGACTAATGTCATACTTCTGAACAAGAAAATGTGAACTTCAGATTTATTATCACAGAAACTTGTCCATCAATATTATTTGTAAACTAGCCCAAGAAAGCACACTGAAAAAAAAGAATTAAAAAAAGAAAAAAGAAAACTAGATAAGTGCTAATTCACAGGAAAGCTGTTAAAGGGATTAATACATTTTATCTAAACCCCAAAGTTTAGAGCAAGAAAGGAAAAGAAAATTGTACTAAAGTGAAATCAAAGACAGATTTTTAAGCCTTTTTCCTCTAGTTTCTTTCTTTCTTTTTCCTTGAGATTGATTTTTTATACATTCCTTCACCTAACCATAAGGAAGTTAATAACAGTTGTTCATGCTTTTCAAAAATAATAATAAAAAGGAAACATGAAACCTCTTACAAAATCCATATGTATTCTAGTTTCCACATTTTTTTCCCTAAAATGATAGTTTTACACATTTGTTATATTTTTCTGGAAGAGAAGAAACAATTTTTTGTAACAGTGGGACATTTTAATTTTTTTTACTATTAATGTTCTTTTATCTGACTTTAATAATGATTCTTGTATATCAGGCTCAAATCCTGCAAGTGCTTTGGGATTTTTCAAGGTTCACTTTGGAAATGCTGAGTAAGCATCTATACTCAACTTGAATAGAAGACTTTAACAACTTTTGAGACTTTCCAGCTCTAAAATGATGGGAAATTTGGGGGGTTTAGGTCATGTCTTAAAAATCGTGACTGTCTATATCATCCTTATGGAGTAACAATTGTAAGATGTGACCAGATCAGAAAATACATACCAGTTCAAAACATACATATATGTGCATGCTTTACATTAATCCCTTTGCTCCTGCTGGGCTTCTGTGGAACTCTAACCACATGGTTAGAGTTCCAAAATGGATTTAGAGTTATGTGGTGCTATTTCTATTCTCTGCAGGACTGTTGTGAGGGACGAAACGGCTGAGCATTTGTCTCAAAGCTTGCCCACATGAAGCTAACAAAATCTTACAGGAAACTGTGCACCCTCTTGCACAACCACAAGGACAGCGACAAGGTCACAGCAGCATCCTGCTTGGTGTAAACAACTGGCTGTGGGCATGTGCACGTGGACGGCGCATAAGACCCCAGACATGGGGGGAGAACTCAGACATGGGGTACGTGCCGTCGCCCTGGGCAAGCGTGGCTCAAGAGGAGTTCTGCTCAGAAGTGCAGCCTATAAAAGACCACCACCCCACACGCTGCCGAAGACCCCAGAAGCAAGGACCCCCGGGATGCCGCGGATCCATGGTGGTGACTAGTTGCACTCTTCTATCCTGAACTCTTGCTTTATCTTCCATATTTCCTTCCTTCCTTTCTTTCCTATCACTGTTTCTCTCTTCGCGAGTGGTTAATAAACAGGTGGACTTACGACATCTGACCTCGTTTGTGTCTTAATCTTGCTCAGAGGGATCGAACTTGAAGTGAGAGGTTGGTCTAGCTGCCCTTAGCCTCCCAGATTCATCTGAGGTTGGTTAGAATGCAAGGGGGCCTTCCTCTCATCCAAATCGGATCTTAACAACTGTGTTTTCTTAATTTATAATTATAAGCTTGTGCTTTTCAAAACAAGTCTTTCTGACATGTTTGGGCTTTGTTTACACTTCTAGTTTACAGAGGGTCATTTTGAGTTCTTTTATGCCAAATGACCCGTAATCCTCAGGCAAAATGTTTCTGTGAGTTGTTTAGCCTTTGCAAATGATTTTCTGGCCTTAATGTGAAAGTAGTTTCACAGAGATGTAGGATGAGTTTTCCCACACTGAACTCAATATGGACGTGTTCCTGTAGCAAACTCTGTTTCTGCCAAGATTCTTCTGCCAGTACCCCACATAGTTTTGGACTTCTATGTTTCAGTATGGTCATTCTTTGCTTCTTCAGGCTATGCCTGATACGAGCGCACTGCAAGCTGCACTCCAGGAAGTCAACTGCTAACAGAGCACACTAGCTTGTTTCTGCAAGCATGCACACCTTCTAGAGCATAAAGAAGGCATATTTTATACTAATCTGCTGCTCCGGCTCCATGTTCCCTGTCTCCTTTGCATCCTTCTCTATTTATCTATCTAAACTATCTCTAAATTAATACAAGAAATTGAAAGCTATACAGGAGTGGAATTTGTAAATCAGCAACAAAAAGTGTAACACTTTGTATGGAGACTGCGGTCATACCAAAACTGTTTGTCCTTCTCTTGCTCTCTTTCTTTCTAAACCTCAGTTGCTGAGACTAGCACAGAGGTGCCGTCATTCAGTGAATGCCAGCTCACCCACGTAAGAAGGAAAGGACAATATAATTGAAAAAAATCCTACATATATCTGGAAGAAGAGGCAAAACTATGAAAAATAAGAAAAAGGAAAGGACAGAAAACTCATAAACAGCTGTGTTCTTGAGGGAGATGCAAATATTCCTGGTGAGCATGGTGAACACTTTCAGTATGCTATTGCCTGCTACTATCTCCAAATTAAAATGTTTTAAGATTTTTTTTTTTTTTAAGACTTCCATCAAAAGATGTGGAAAGAAAACATTCTCTTTAATTAAGATATGTGCTTTCCTCCAGTAATTACTTTCCAAATGCATGAAAATTTCAAATGCCTATCCACAACTTCCATCTTTAAATTTGGATTCGTGTTTAGATCTTTTTCTTAAATTAGTCTAAAGATTTTGTGATGACTAACTACCTAAAAGAAGCACATATTCTGCCACACTGAAGAGATCTCTCATGTGGGTGCCACACGGCGGTTTTGTGAACGCAGCATGGATTTCTAGGACAGTGCCTTCAGATGCTGTGAAATTCTGCCAGCATTTGCTGGCCCAAGACTTCAGGACTATTTTCACCCTTGAAGCACAGTTTGCTACCTTGGCTTCATTGCTTCTGCCTACAGAAGTTACTTCAAAGAAGATATAAGAGAAAGGTCTGCTCAAAGCAAGCATGCCTTCCCCCCTGCACTGCCATGGACCTATTTTGACTGAATTAAAGGAGGTCAGGTATGCCTGTAGTACCATAGTACCATTGTTCAGCCCCTCAGAAATCTTTTTGTTTGAAGGTGATCCCAGCTCACACAAGGAAGAAGGATGAGGAGGCGAAACCAGAGGAAGTAGGGAAATTATCCAGTATGACAAAAAGCTTAGTAAAAGAGCGGCCAAAAAATATTTTAGAGATACTTGATCAGTTTGTGTCCTTATCTCAAAACATTAAGCATTTCAAAAATGGTACAACATAACATTAACAGACAACATGGTGTGTACAAATTGTATTAATGTAGGTGTACAAAGTATACACCAAATTTAAATACTAAATATGACCTTTGGGAGAAGATCTTAATTCAAAGAAACATTTGAAAAAAGTCTTTAAAAGTCTCTTAAAATACGTATATCTTGCCACACATTTTCTCAGGTCAAAATGGTGTTGAACACTCACAATAGCCTTCATATCAATTATTAGTAGTGATTATGAATTTTCATGTGGAGTGTTACACACCATGCTTTTAAAAATCAGATCTCAAGGTTAAGTCAATCAGGTAACAGCTTGTTCACATACAGCAACAAGAAGGACATAGAAGCAATGTTATTGTTAATGTACAAAACTGCCAGTAGGGAATCCAGAACTTTCACAAACTTTTTTATGCAACATCAAGTAACATATGTATGTCATCACCTATGAGATTAGATGATGACACATATCCTTTTCATGCATTTTAAGAAAAATTTGTTCTCAAACTCTAAAAAAAAAAGAAAAACTGTAGAAAATATTTTTAAGACAGTTACTAATAAAAAAGCATATGAAAAAGAAATGTTATATTTACACTGGTTGTCTTCTGCAGTGCATTTTACTGGCTATGTTTTAAATGTACAAATGCAGGTCTTGACTGTTTTTTCTTCTAGTTTGTTTGGGTTTTTTTTTTTTCTTTCCTATGATCCTCATTTAAATCTGATATGCATTGACAATAAGAAAAGCATAGAAGCAATCCTCTAGTTCTGAAGTATTAAACCAATCCTATGTTCTTAAAGAATCTTTTCACTATCTGCACTTCTACTGTTAGGCCTCAATTCTCAGGGCACATTTGTGGAACATGGCTGATTGATCTTCTTCCTTAAGTTTTATTTTAGCTGCAAGAAATCTGGTGTACTGCTAATAACTCTAACAAGAGGTCTGTTTCCAGACTTCATTTGCACTTGTGCTTTACAGGTCTTCTAGCATTGATCCATTCCAGAAAGAAAAAATAATTTAGTTCAAATCATGATTATAACATGTCTTGCCATACCTTAATGTAGCATTGACCTGCATGCCATGAAATTTACCAAATACAATTGTGGTGGTGACGTTTCTGGTCTTCAAACTTTTCCCGTTTGTTTCCCTTTCTAAAATTAAACAGACAATTCTACTAAATGCTTTGTTGAACTCATAAATGAAGCTTTTATGGTCCACATAACCATTTAGAGGAGTGAACAATTTTCTTTAAAAGATAAAAATCCCAACAAAAACAATTGAGTGTGTTCATTTCAGTGTGACTTTATGTCTTATACATAACTGCAGCATCAAAGTCACCTGAAATAGTCGGAGAGGATAACAAGAGCTTGTTACTGATTATTGCTGTCACAGTAACATCTAGGATATGAAATCAATGACCAGAACTTCACAACTCTAAGCTAACTGCACCAACAGTAACAGCTGTATTTCTTCCATTTTAAAAGCCAGCTTTGTTGAAGACGACAGGGCTACCTGTGTATGGAAAAACATAACTGTCACATAAGGTTTTGTGGGATGGGGTGGAGGGCTTCAACTAGTTTCATTAATTGTCAAGAGAGACACTACATATATTAATTGTGTCCCTTTTTGATATGAGTAATCATTTGACAGACAGATTACATAAATATGAGACAGTATTAACAACTGACTTTCCTGGTGTGACAGGCTGCGCATCACACATACATAATTACTTTGGACTTGTAAAAGCGAGAGACAACTGTGGACTATAGATAGTGTACCACTAATGATGCAGCTCACATGAACGAATGGACAGGTTAAGCTACATGTGCTTGCCAAATTTCTATTCCTTCAGACAATTAATACAAGATGTTCAGGAAACAGATGGCCAGGCATCTAAAAGTCAAATCAGAATCTCTTTTATGGTCTGTGGGGAACAGTTACTGGCAGCAGAATTGAAGGAGATTAACATGTTGTTGACAGTCTATTTAATCTTCTCTATCATTTATTTAAAAGAAGTAATTATTCTCTGCAAGAGACCTGACTTACCTTTCCATCCTACTAGTATAGCTGTGCCTGAGAGGAGACCTACAAGTGTGTCCTGGTTTCAGCTGAGTTAGAGTTACTTTTCTTCCTAGTAGCTGGCATAGTGCTGTGTTTTGGATTTAGCATGAGAAGAATGCTGATAACACACTGATGTTTTAGTTGTTGCTAAGTAATGCTTAGACTAGTCAAGGACTTTCTTTTTCAGCTTCCCATGCTCTGCCAGGTGCACAAGAAGTTGGGAGGGGGCACAGCCCAAGATAGTTGATCCAAATCGACCAAAGGGCTATTCCATACCTTATGACGTCATGCTCAGTATATAAACCGAGGGGAGTTAGCCGGGGGGCAGCGATCGCTGCTCGGGGACTGGCTGGGTGTCGGTCGGCGGGTGGTGAGCGGTTGCATCACTTGTTTTCTTTTCCCTGGGTTTTGTTTGTCTCTCTCGTTCTCCTTTTCATTACAATTATTATTATTATTATTATCATTATTATTATTATTACTATTATTATTTTATTTCAATTATTAAACTGTTCTTATCTCAACCCGTGGGTTTTCTTACTCTTGCCCTTCTGATTCTCTCCCCCATCCCACCAGGGAGGGGGAGGGTGAGCGAGCGGCTGCGTGGTGCTTAGTTGCCGAGTGGGGCTAAACCACGACAAAGTGTTTTCTGTCACACTGAGTTTAGAACTCCCTGAAACACAAGAAGATACAATAATGGTGTTTTCAGTCTCAAAAGAGAAGTTTTGTGAAATGCAAGTCTTTGTCACCATGCCTGTCAGGATTTGGGAATGTTGTATCCTATTATTCAACCTAACTTTAGTGTTTAACTTGGAAAACACTATTGTATTGCCTTTTATTATAGTCTGTGTAAGCAATCTTAATGGGAAGTTAGCCCAGTTATGGGTTTAGTCACTTTTAACTTTCACCTGTCTTTGCAACTTTCAGATTGTTTCTGTTCCTTTTCTTGGGAAGACTTTCAGCTTGTTTTTTGGCAGTAGGGTAAACCATACTGTTGTGTAGTGCAAGTGTAATACTATCTGAATTCTTTATCAGAACCTTTATAATTTGTCATGTGATGTTTTTGTATGCCTCATAAAAAGCCACCATTTTCTTCTTCAAGTCTCTGTTACTTTGTCACAAAAATAGCCTCCAAAAGATGCTGCTGAGCTCCTGAGAAACTTGGACAGCTGAAAACATTTTAATATTTCTTTTTCTTGCTGTATTTCAATGGAAGACCGTTCCCTTGATCTGCAGTAAGTATTTAAGAATACTGTCCTGATTCTTCTGCCCCACAAATTGGTAGGGTTTAACCCTGACATGCACTCAGCCCTTTTTGATTGCTGAGTAGGAGTTCATCAACAAAACAGTTCCCTTATATATCCAAGGGTATATATATATACCCTTGGCAAATTCAAGACGGACTGAAAAGCTCAGGCCACAACAATTTTGTGCCTTCATTGTATATAGCTTTGTTGTCACAGCATTTTGAGAAAGCATAATCAAATAATGCTCTGAGATTCATATATACAGAATTCCCAATGGATGTTCCTCCTACCTTAAACTACTTTTTTTCTTTTACTCATAATAAAGACGTTATTTTTTAGCTCTATTCTATGATATGATATGACTTTATGGTCACACATATTTTAAGCCACTCAGCCCACTACATCTCCTAGATAAAGCAGTAATTTTAAAGGAGGTCAAATAAGGTTTGATTCTGATGCCTTTTGAGGGAAGACAAATTTATGCATGCTGTTGAACAGTAGATAACTGTAAATCAATGACAGAATACTTCATACAGAGACACAGAAACATCTTTCCTTTGATTCTAGGGATTTTGAAAGGCTAAGATTTTTTTTGCTTATAAGAAATAGATAGTGAAGTAGACTAGAATTAGAATTAAGTTTATGCCTGAAAGAGTTCTTACCAGGAAAACTTCAGAGTTTAGAGACCAGGCAGAATTTCTTTCTAGGTGAGGACTGGTCTACATATTTCCCATGAACAAGTAACTTTTGAATAATATTAGACCACAGAGAAAATTGCCCAGTGATAAATATTTGATGAGTATTATCAATAAGAAAGTATAAGTTAGCTCAATTAGTATCTCCATTCCACAAGAAGAACTCAATTTTCCATTTATAATTAACACATACTGATCAATTCACATTAATGTAATACATTCCAATTTGTAACAGCTGAGGAAAGTTAACTCAGCTGCTCATATGGACTGATCTCTGTTTTTGTAATACTGATTTTGATAATTGTGTCAGTTATCATTATAAAACAATGGTTTTAATACTTAAATGGAATAAAGGTAAC
Organism: Balaeniceps rex; assembly: GCA_013401315.1. Classification (NCBI taxonomy): domain Eukaryota; kingdom Metazoa; phylum Chordata; class Aves; order Pelecaniformes; family Balaenicipitidae; genus Balaeniceps; species Balaeniceps rex. Next base: position 7,223 of record VYZW01006379.1, on the reverse strand, counting down.
TATAGAATGATTTGTTTCTCCTTTGATATCCACAGTAGAATGAGACAGGACTCAATGGAAATTTTAAGGATTCTTTTTTTTCACTTGAATGTTGGTAACTGCTTGAGCACATTGCACAATAAAGCAACTATATTAATGATAAGCCAATCTTGCATTTCTGAAGTGTTGAAATAGAAGTTCACAAAGCCCACAGCCCAGTAGATAATTGGAGAAAAAAAATTGTAAAAAATTGGACAGGTTATAGGAAAGTCTGCAGATCTTGACTTGATATCTCTAGTAGTCACACAAAGGAGTCCTATAGTTTAAATAAAAGTTTCTAACTGCATTGAGTTTTGGCATAAGATTTTTACTTCCACAGTTGGAAGAAGTGACAATTCTTTGCTCCTGTGCTCAGCTGACAGTTCTGATAGCTTGATGACAATTTACACTACGCACAAGAAGGGAATCTGCACCATATCTAACCTTCTTGAAATTATAAATTATTTCTTGATTACTATTTTCTTTTTATTCACAGTAAAGATGCTGGGTTTTAGCTTTATTCTACAATATGATACAACTTTATGGTCACACATAACCATATGAAATGGGCTACTGTATGCCTGTATAATGCACTGGAGATCAAAGATGTAAGCCACAAAACTGACAGAAAACCTGTGTATTTTTCTTGGCTTTTCAGTAATTATGAATATTCTGACAATTTCTACCACTGATCATACATTAACAGACAGCAATTTTTACTTTCAATATAGGCAAACACACAGACATAATTACAGCCCCATATAGCCTTTTAAAAAATGTTTAAATTAGATGCCAAAGTTTGTGGGAGATATCATCCAAATTTGTGCTCTTGAGTACAGTATTGTCTCAGACATTCAGATAGCACCCTTTGACTACACTAAGCTGGTGATCTCTAGACTTCTTATTTCACATTTTTCTGATGTGAACATATTTTGACCCTTTCCCACTATCATTTCCCTCCTCCATTTCTCATCACTTTTCCCTCCATATTTGATGAGCTATATGACATATATGCCTTGTCAGTGATCTCCAGAATTTTTCTATTATTCTATTATCTGTGCACTAGATTCAGCAGTTTCTGTGAGGAATTCTTATGCTCTAAAAGCAAAAGATTTAGATTGGTTAGCACTGTAACTGAGTAAAATTAAAAAAAAAAAAAAATTGAAAGTAGCTTAAAACTACCGCATCTGAGCAGATTTTGAATAACAAAGGACCTTCCAGGGAAATGACAACCAGCAACAGACCTTACTGCAAATTTAAAATACAAATTCATACTCCCTCTAAAAGCAAGACTTTTCCCTCTCCTTTAATGAAGTTCTAAAATAGAGATTTTGTCTGGCACAATACAATAGTGTCTGAAAAGAGCTGATTGGCTGAAGAATACGAATTATAATTAAACCTACAATCCAACAAAGCTTGTAATTTTATTTTAGTTTCTCATTTTATATGGAGTGTTGCCTTTTTGACTCCAGCCTAATTTCTATCTCATAATCTCAAAAAACTGTAAATTACAGATGACTCACAAAAAGGTTTCAATGTAATTAAGTATTCTTATTGAGACCTATATGCTGATTATAATGATTGACACTAAGCAACATCTCAAATCAGTGTGGGATCCTGTAAAGGCTTTTTCACAGGTATAACCATCTTTACATGCAGATCCCCAAATGACTTCAAAGTTGTTCATAAGTAAGCTTTCACAAATCTTAGCCCTGTTTGCCAGAATATTCATGATAATCTCCTTATTCTTTTATTTAACAGTAAAACATATGGAATTCATTTGACATTAAATAGAGAATATGTAATGGTAATAATTCCTGTCATTTCAAAAAAGGTGAAGATGAAGCAGGAAGACATAAAATTTCGTAATGAAAATCACATTGGCTGATCCTGAAAGAATGTACTTTTTTTCTGCTCAGTATATTTCAATACTGATCCTTAACCTTGCTTTTCCTTTTTTCCATATGCAGGCCTGCATAAAAATTTCTGAGTTTAGACCAAAAAAAAATTAACAGCAAAGATTAATCCATTTAAGGAACATAAAGATTCTTCAAGGAACACAGACCTGAAGGAACTGCTTGAATCAGTCACCGATGTTACATAATGCTTTCTAAAATAATTAAAATCTTTTTTAAAAGCAGGCAATATCTTTGTCCCATTCTTTCTATTCTGGTAAGAAACTGTCTTCTCTTTTCTAGGCTAACTTAATTAGTGGGATGTTTATATACCTCTGTTCTGGTGTCTATATTCTTTTAGGTGTTTTTCCCCTTGCTGCTGTTAACTATCATAATTTTTTTTTACTATGACATACTTATAGATCACTCAGCTTTTGTTTTACTATGCTAATTCAGCCAAACTTCTCTAGTTTCCTCTTAGTAAATAGATTTCCCATTTCTGTGTCCATCCTGAAAATAAAGATATCTCTTCCTTGTACATAATATTCCAGAGGAAGGTTCACCAGTGTTTTATATAACAATACTAATTCCTTCTTAAAACTGCCTGACCAATGCTTCCTAAGGCTGCATAACCATTTTATAAACTGCTTTGCTTTTGTCATTTCAAGTAATCATAGAATGGTTTGGGTTGGAAACCAAGGTTGGGACCTTTAAAGATCACCTAAGTCCAACACCCCTGCCTCGGGCAGGGACACCTTTCACTAGATCAGGTTGCTCAAAGCCCCATCCAAACTGACCAATCTGTAATGAACTTGGAGATCCCAAAAGTTTTCTTTATTTCTACCTGCAATGTTTCTATTGTATAGCCCAAACTGTTGCTAGAAGTACATTTTGAACTTTGAACTAGTGAATTTTATCCTACTTCTATTACTTCAATTCTTAAGGAGTCTAATTCTTACTGTATCTCAATCCTTCTCTGTACTGACCGTCAGCTTCATTGCATCAGCAAATTTCCATTGCCCAGGCATTAGAGTACGTCAGTGAAAAGTACTAAACAAGATTTGTCCCATTACTTATCTTTGAGTTTCACTCCCAACCTTCTGTAAATCCAACAATTGTCTCACCAACACAACCCCCTTAACCATCTTACATTACTGTCTGTCTCTGTATGGTATTATATCAAATGTTTTAGTGAAATTAGATTAAAACTATTGAATTTCCCTGTCTAGACAATCAATCACTTGTCTTATCAAAGACAGCTACAAGGTTAGTCTGACACAATCTACTTTTGATAAACTGATGCAGTATTTTCCATCTATTAATTTGCAGTCATGACTTGAATACTTACTTTCAGTATTTATTCATAAGTCTTGAATACTATTGAGGATAGACTAATCACCTTGTAGTTGCATGTTTTTCTTTCTTATAAGCTAGATACTGTGTTTTCCTGTCATATGATGCCACTCCAACTTGGCATTCATTACAAATCCGTGTTACTAACTGTCAATTTCACAAGCCAGAGGTTTTGAACTTCTGGGATGAAGAACATCCAGTCCATACACTACCCAGACCCTTTTTTACCATTTTTCTCTAAAACACTTTTTAATCAAGCTGATTCTTTTTATCAACCCCTTCCTCATTGTCTACTCAATAAGTAATATTCAATGAGAGCCCTCCTGTCTTCCATTTTCATTTATTTCTTCCTTTGCTGACCGGAGAATCTACTTCATCAGCTGGAGAAGTAACCTGTTCCTTAATCTGTTGGCTGGAAAAATCCTTTCCTCAATGTTTAAGTAGTGCACTTACAGTGACTCTACTGCTGACAGATGAATGCATAAGAAGGCAAATTTATTAACCTAATATATACCTCCAGTGTGCTGGCAAAAACAAACAAAAGAACAAACAACCCAAAACCTGAGAATAGTTTTTTTCAGCCAATAGAATTAATATCTCTTTCCCTCTCTCTTTTTAAAATCTGTGGTGTTCTTTAAGCACCTTTGTAAACCTTCAATATGGCAGTTTTATTTTTCTAAAAAAAGCATCATCCGTACAAACAAGGATTTGATGCATTTTGATTTCATTATATAGTAACAGAATTTCACAACTTTACTTCTTTAATGGCCAGAATGTAAATAAACATATTTCACCTTTTAGAGCTCGGAAAGTTTTCCTCTGAGCAGTTTATTTGTTAGTTGCATGGTAAAGTGCAACTATGGTCTGCTGCTTCCCCCTGACCCCCGTAGTTTTCTCTGTGGGTTGATACACTGAAAACACATCCTTTCACCAGCTTTGTAATTTCAAAAGTTATTCATTTTGCATTATTTCACTGTAATGGTAGCTTATATTTTTATTACAAATTGAGCTGTGCTTTGGCAATCTGAGGAATGAATACAAATTCTGTGATACAAGAATCTTAAAAAAATTATTTCATTGTTGTTGTTACTGAAGATCCAGTAAAACAAGCAAATTTCTTTTGACAGTCCATGCTTACTGTTTCAATGTTTGCAATATCATTTTTACATTAAAAACTAGAGGATAATAGCCTAGACAATTTAACCTGATTGGCTTTGTGGGTACAATTTCCATC
>VYZW01006377.1:5016-35569 GCA_013401315.1 Balaeniceps rex | reverse complement strand
TTGTATATTACATGCTATCTATATATTGTATATCATAATAATATCTATTACATTTTAATAAAATACAATAACATTACAGCTGTAATATATAATAACATATATAATGTACACATGCACACATATATACATATATATTTTTATATATAATACATACATGTATATGCATTTTACCATGAAATAACCAATAATATTTAACATGATGTAGTCAATCGTAATGTATAACTCTATATAACCTTCAGTCTGAAATGAAATATATTACCTGTTAACAAAGTAACCCATTTCAATATAAAGAAAATAGGATTTTTCAACCATATCAAAAGCAGTCATTTCAATACCTTTATTTTTAGAATTCAGATGTAATTAATGTTACATAAAATACAACATTTATGCATGTTTTATGTAATATTTTCATAAGTATATGCATATTTGCAGAAGTATGCATACAATTATGTCTAAAAGTTATACTTTAATCTAATTGGCATTTTCAGATAATTTTTGTTTACTTTCTGTAAAAAAAATCTAGTTTTCATTTGGCAACTGTACATTATGCTAAGATTGTAACATATCCATAATACCTACATAAATTCTGCTTATATACATATGAAGACTAGTTGTAATGTTTCAGAGCTGTGAAAGGTCCTAGATGCATATGCACAAAAGGATTTTTGACTTTAAATTGTCTCAGTACAAGCCTCAAAACTCCCACCGAGCTCTCACCTAGTACCTACAATCTCAGCCGAGAAACTTTCTCAGGCAGCTATGGTTTCTGCTTCTCTGCATGTCCAGAACTACCCCAGTTTGATCATCCTTGCTCAACTTAATATAGTTTTCATGTCTTACAATCGTTCAAGGCACAGACCTTCAGGATGAAACTGCAGAGAATATTACAGCTCAAAGACAATGAGGTTTGTCTCCTTAGTGCAATAATCTCCTCATTCAAGAATCCACCCCACATTGAGGATCTGAGAGTTCAATACTTTCTTTTCCATTAGGAAGATTATGTATATGTGCAAATGTATGTGAAATATGTGCATGTATGTTATATGTACACATGCATACTTTATAGCAAACATTAAAATATTTGTTAGAGTTTATCTGCAGTAAAAAAGGGGAATTCTGAGACATGGTTTTCACAGCTGCCTGTGACCTCCGTCTGACAAGTCTTTCTGCGTGCAGGAAGCTATAAGCCATCCTGTTGAAATCAAGACCTTTCTGAGAACAAGAAAAGCCTTTAGCAGGGCATAACAAAGAGAACGATCTTCTCACTTAATCAGCTAACCAAAGACAATAATTGGTCCTTCATAAGTTTGGAGCACAGCTGTATTTTATAATTCAAAGTTTTATAATAATATATGTATATATACACAAGTCTTTTTTTTTGTGGAAATAAATACCATATTCAAGACTTTTCCTGATTTAGTTTATTAATTCAGTTCAGGGTTACTTTTGGTTATATTTATTCGTTGCTGTTTTAAGATGGATTACATAGCTGTATCATCAGAGAATATGCATTTAATTATCTGTGATACAGAGAATGATTTCAATTTCAAAATGGAGAACAGTAAAAGTATTTAATAATTTGAGATCTATAAAACAGATCAACTCTTATTTTAAATTAAAATTCTATTTAAAATGGTAAGATTTCTACTCTTCATTAAATGCAGGAGAATGCAGCAGCTGTAAAAAAGTGAGTTTGAACTTACTTACTTTATCACTGAGAAGGAAAGCTTTAGGTCATGCTATGGGCTGATGTAAATCAGTGTAGTTTGACAGAATTCCATAGAGTTATGCTTCTTTGTATTAGATAAATATCTATTCCTTTTGATCTTGCTAAGTAGACCCTGTTTATTGAAAAGTTGTTGTCTTTGATATAGTTTAAGGCAGATTTAAAATAAATGAACTATTACTGGTATTTTCAACAATACAAATGAAAAGTACAAGATCCTTATTGTGGCTTTGAAATCTTACTATGGCAGCTACCAAGAAAAAATAGCTAGTAATTTTTGTTCTTTTTAGTAGAACTGAGTATACAGAAGCGTCACAAGTATTTTTTTGAGACATTTATGATCAAATTTTGAAAACATTTCCAGCCATCTATGGGGATTGATTCACAGCCAGTGACTGCAATGCTATTCAAAATAAGACTGTTTTCTAGAATACTGTAGCAAAAAATCCCAAAAGGTAAAATTGGTCACCTAGAAAATTGTCCTTACACAAAAAAGATCTTAAATAAATATCTGTATCTATATCTATATCTATAAAATAGATAGCTTTAATCTATTTTATCCAACAAATGTTTAAGGATAGCTTTCCCATCACCTATGAGAACCTACAAGTTTAAGATAAGAAAAGATTTGAAACTTTAGCAGGGAAAACCACAACAAAATACTGGAAATTACTCTAGACAAGTTCAAATGAGAAATAAGTGTGAATGACCAGCAGCTGGAGTAATTTGCCATGACTGTGAGGGATATTCCATCACTTGAAGTGTTTGAACCAAGATTAAGGGTCTTCCTGAATGGCACCTACTCTTGCTCAGGCAGGAATTACAGGTCTGATGCAGGAATTTGTTAGTGAAATTCTGTGGCCCATTGGATAGGATGATCACAACAGTCCCCTCTGGTTTAAAAATTCTGTGAGAAGAATGGGAATGATACAAGTATAGAACCAAACAGAGACAAAAAGATTTATCAGCTCTTTGCTGTTTTATTATTTTCAGCCATGCACTTGAATTGATTGTGTCTGGAACGGAGCTGTTTCCTAACAATCTAGAGCTGCCCTTTCTAATTATATTTTATGTAAGTCATGTAGGGAAGAAAGCCAAATTCTTTGTGATTCGGTCTACCTGACCTTTTTTAGAAGTGCATTTTCTGAGAAAATGCCATTCTGAAGTGATAGTGTCTCATTCAGAGTCTTGGTCTTACATAAAATTGATCCAGATAATAAATAAGATAAATAGTGGGAATAAAGGCCCAAATGGCATGACATCTTAAGGTTTGGAAGCTGAAGTGCTGATGCCTATTGATCTTTGCTAGTGATTGCAGACTATTTTCTTAGATACATTGTCATAGGCAAATTAAGCAATTTTAGAGGACAGAATAACCTTCTGCAGTCTTTGGCTAGGGCACAGAAATTGAACAAAAAATTATCATTAAGGCTGGAGCACATCCTTCAAACATTGTACCCACTTTCATGGTGCCTGAATGTAGCTCTTGTTGTGCGGTAACAAAAATTTGGAAGCCAGGAAAAGCAAAAGTTTTGGTAGGTGCTATAGCCATTTCTCAGACTGGTGTTAAAACAATGACAGACCACCTGTTTTCTGCTTTGGCTGCTCTTTTTTCTGGCATTGCATTAACTATGTTTGGATATGCGGGAGGACCTGTCTGACTCCTCTCCATCTGTGAAAGTTTGGATCCAAAAGGTTCGAGCTCCTGAATGACTGCAGAGAGTCCCTGCAGTTTCTCACGTTTGACACAGCCCTTTCAAGCTTATTTCCTACATTCCTTAGTTCCCAGAACTAGGAGATGTTCAAAACGCTGTATGATGTTATCACTTGTCCTGTCTTTTGACAAAATTAAAGATTTTAAGTACATAAATTTGGCTTATATGCTACTGACATGTCTCAGTCAAAAGCATATCTTGGCTTTTACTCCTCATCCATATGCTGAAGGAATTGGCTGTCTTCACAGACTTTATCCCATCATTTTTTTCTTTTTTTTCCTTTTTTACTATTGTATATATTGATACATCTGCTATAGAGCCAAAAAAATTATTGTGCTGAAGGAAGAATTTCTATAAAAGAAAAATATAATTTTCCTAAATGAACCTGTATAACTTTGTTTGCCACTTGTCAAAGAGCAGTTATGGGCAATGGGGGAGGTAAAATAATAGGATATATAAGCAAGGCAACAAGCCATATGAAAAAATGAAGATCTTGGAGAATGTCTTACCCAAAGACAGCCAAAGGTCTGAGACTGCTTGTGTTAGAAAAATGAAGAAAAACTATTAAGTATGTATTGGGTTTGCGTGGCAAGGTTTTGGAAGTGGGGGCACTACAGGTGTGGCTAGAAGCTTCCCCTGTCTGATAGAGCCAATGCCAGCCAGCTCCAAGGTGGACCTGCTGCTGGCCAAGGCCAAGCCAATCAGCGATGGGGGCAGTACATATGTGATAATATATTTAAGTAGCGGGGGGGAGGGAAACCTGTGGAACTGCAACTGGAGAGAGGAGTGAGAATATGTGAGAGGAACAAGTCTGCAGACACCAAGGTCAGCGAAGAAGGAGAGGGAGGAGATACTCCAGGCACCAGAGCAGAGATTCCCCTGCAGCCTGTGCTGAAGACCATGGTGAGGTGGGCTGTCCCCCTGCAGCCCATCGAGGTTAACAGTGGGGCAGGTATCCACCTGCAGCCCATGGAGGACCCTAAGCCAGAGGAGGTGGATGCCCGAAGGAGGCTGTGACCCCGTGGGAAGCCCATGCTAGAGCAGGCTCTTGGCAGGACCTGTGGACCCGTGGAGAGAAAGGAGCTCACGCTGGAGCAGGTTTGCTGGCAGGACTTGTGACCCTGTGAGGGACCCATGCTGGAGCAGTCTGCTCCTGAAGGACTGCACCCCATGGAAGGGACCCACGCTGGAGCAGTTCATGAAGAACTGTAACTCATGGGAAGGACCCACATTGGAGAAGTTCACGGAGGACTGTCTGCCATGGGAGGGACCCCATGCTGGAGCAGGAGAAGAGTGTGAGGAGTCCTCCCCTTGAGGAGGAAGAAGCAGCATAGACAACATGTGATGAACTGACAGCAACCCCATTCCTCATCCCCCTGCGCTGCTCAGGGGGAGGAGGTAGAGAAAATCCAAAGTAAAGTTAAGCCCTGGAAGAAGAGAGGGGTGGGGGGGAGGTGTTTTAAGACCTGGGTTTTTTTTCTCATTAGCCTACTCTGATTGGATTGGTAATAAATTAAACTAATTTCCCAAGTTAAGTCTGTTTTGTCTGTGACGGTAGTCCTTATCTCAACCCATGAGACTTTTGTTATACTTTCTCTCCCCTGTCCAATCAAGGAGGGGAGTCATAGAGTGGCTTTGGTGGGCACCTGGCATCCAGCAAGGGTCAACCCACCACAAAATAAAACAGCCTAAAGAAACTAGACTGGGAATATCTGTTAACTGATAAATTAACTGCGGTACCTCTAATTTAGTTGCAAAGTTGACTATAAAACTTCAGAATATTTCTAATGTCATTTGGTGTTAATAGAGACGTCAAGAATATTCCATGTCCAAAAGAAGTTCTGGATTCCGTGCTTTTGGGATAAAATGAAGCTCCAGTTATTTGAGAGTAGATTTAGAAATACGTGGAAACAGATAAACAAACAGCTATTCATTTTAGCCCCGTTACATCTTCTTTTGTCACTACTGTTTCGTAGTGGCCTACTGGCCTCTGTCAGAAACATGATGTTGGCATAAATTACTCTGAGGCTTGTTACCTTGGGATGGCAACATCTATGACCTTATAAGAGGAATTTTTTACATACTGTAAGTTTTTAATTAAAAAAAATCTGGAAAATAGGAATATTTTGTAAAAAATATCAGTTTAATTTAAAAGTTCACTGGTTACTGAGAAAGTAGTTTTGACAGAATACTTTCAATCAAACTTTATACGCAGGCTTTCTTGCATGCATGTCCACATGTCATATGTGGCACAAAATGCTGAGTTCATACCTGAGCTGTCTCAGGATTCTATGTCCATCAGTTATCTAACTGTACAATGATGTGGAGCAATAAGATAGCTGTACTGCGTTTTTAGTTTCACTGCAGGGCTGTTGTCTTGGCAAAGGTTTTCTTGAGATCTGTAATTTTCATTACTACTTCTTCACTGTCATGACACACATTTGTAACTAAGTTTGTGGAACATCAGTATTTACAATGCTAATAAGACTTACTAGCAAGGAGTAAGCACTACTCACCCAAAAAAGCACTAGATTAGACTGGAATATTATTTTGCTTATGTTAAAGTTTCTTGCTTGCTTCACTGGAACAGTTCTGAGAAGTATATTTTAAAAATACAATTAATTGAAAGTTTTCTATAAAAAATAAAATACTACATTTATTTAAACTTCTCACAATAATGAATAATATTTTTAAATATCAGCATTACTTTGTCTTATTGTGCCTCAGCCATGTGTTTTAAGTGACTTTGATGGTATCTGCAAGGCTAATTAGGGATACTAATTTTCTGTGTTTGTCCCTGTTGTGGTTTAGCCCCAGTCGGCAACCAAGCACCACACAGCCACTCGCTCACCCTCTCACTGCCCCTGGTGGGATGGGGGAGAGAATCGGAAGGGCAAGAGCAAGAAAACTCGCAGGTTGAGATAAGAAAAGTTTAATAATTGAAATAAAATAATAATAATAATAGTAATAAAAATTGCAATGAAAAGGAGAACAAGAGAGAGAAACAAAACCCAGGAAAAACAAGTGATGCAACCTCTCACCACCTGCTGACCAACACCCAGCCAGTCCCCGAGCAGTGATCACTGCTCCCCCGGTCAACTCCCCCCCAGTTTATATACTGAGCATGATGTCATATGGAATGGAATAGTCCTTTGGTCAGTTTGGGTCGGCTGTTTTGGCTATGCTCCCTCTCAGCTTCTTGTGCACCTGGCAGAGAATGGGAAGCTGAAAAAGAAAGTCCTTGACTAGTCTAAGCACTACTCAGCAACAACTAAAATATCAGTGTGTTATCAGCATTCTTCTCCTACTAAATCCAAAACACAGCACTATGCCAGCTACCAGGAAGAAAAAGAACTCTATCCCAGCTGCAACCAGGACAATCCCAAAGAATGTATCTAGTTTCTATAATTTGAATATGAAGGTTATAAAATAATTTCAATGCAAAATTACCCCTTTTTTTAGGGAAGGCTGATTAGTCAAGTACACAGTTGCAATTTTTCCATTTTCTTCCCTATATTTTTCCAGGATCATTGACCATCCAAAATAAAATAAATATATCATGTTCCCACTAGCTTAGAAGAAAATGCCAGACTCTAGAAATTGTACTTTTTTATTTCCTACTTATTAAGTTATTTCTTTTGGATCCCTTCAGAACTTACTATTTCTTTTCCTTCCAACACCACACTGTTATCTCCACTTTACAGACGCATTCATGGAAAAGAGAGGTTAGTTTCAAAGTCACAGAGAAATCTGTTCTGCAGCTAGAACCCCCCTCAACTGAATCCACAGCTTGTACCTTCAGAGTAAGTATTCATAGAGGTTAAGCTTGAATTAAGATCTGGCACTTCTGGAAATCCTGTCAATTCCTACATTCTTCTTTAGGTACCAGAAATCCAAAGTCAGCCCCTGACAGAGGAAGTCTATGGCACAATAAGGAAGACTGGACTCCTGATTTCTAGGTCAGTACTCAATAGACTGTTTCTCAAATTATGTAGCTCTAGGGCCAGGAACCGTGTATTTTATCACTGAGTATTTAATCTATATTACATATATTTACTGAAGTAGCTTCAGCAAACTTGGTGTTATCAGACCAAGTCAGAGGAATCCTCAGAAGACACACAAAAAAAAGTTTGGATAGGTATCCTCATTCCATCCCTTTGGCAAATGATAAAGCCAGTGCTTCCTACCCTCAATGTTGCTATCACATTGAGATCTTAATACAGGAAGCTAAAATCTTATCTAAAGAGTTATAATTTAAAAAATAATGTATTACTACAACAGATAAAAAAATATTCTATTATTTTCACATGAATAATAAAAGCTGAGAGCATTTACCTGTGTGACTGTCCTACAAGATATGAAGACAAAAAACTTTCCTGGCATATTCTATATAATGCCACTTGCCTTGAAATATTTGCATGCAGATATGAGAAAGAAGCGTTATGGAAAGAGTAAGTGCTATAGTCTGTTGGCTGTCTTTCCATGCAGCAGGGTGAATTTTATCATTTATCAATATATGTTACATATGATTTTTGGTGGTGATCAAATTTGCCTATCACCAATAAGTTTTAGGAAGCTGTAATTTTGTGAAAAATTTGATCATCATTCCTCAAAAAGCCAGATTATTCCCACTGTCAATACAGGTAATTTCCAACAGCTTCCTCCCCCCTACCTCTCCACTGGCCCAACTTGTCTGCAGGACAGTATGCCTCACACACAAAAAAGTGCTCATTAAAAACATTCCAATGATCTAACTAATCAAATACAACACCTATATGCTTGTGTGCAAGTCTTTTGCTATGAGGACAGACCTTCAATATTCGCTGGTTAATTTGTATTACTAAACAGCTGATGGCAGAAGCAGTAGATTGTGTTATTCTGAACAGAGTACATTGACAAACCTCTGTGTGTTAATTCCCTCCTTGCCTTTGTTTGGGTTTCCCAATATTGTTGGAAGCCATTGTCAGAGATTCTGTGCACTTTTCCCTGTTCCCCTCATACCTGTAGCAAAAGCATGTCACAACGCTTTGTTAAATTTGCCATCTGCAATTTCAGAACCTCAGGTATATCTGAGACAGCTATCTGCAATTCACAATAATTGTTTAATATGTCATAATTTTCAGCATTCGAGTGTTCTTTTTGGAAATGCAGAGGGGGGGATTCATAATAGCACTGAGATTTCCTGCTAAATTTCCCATCTGGTGATCCTCTCTCATTGGCACTACAATACTCTGGATTTCCATCCATTTGCAGCTGTGGCTCCTGCCCCTGTGAGATCAGAGTTGCACCTGGCTAAGCAGACTTTCAGAAAATGCTACAAATAGTGCAATATGTCATTTTAAATGGTGATGACTCCTTTTGGATTAGGAGGCAACAGCAGGCAGCCGGTAACTTGCTGGCACACCCTACACGAGGCACTTCCCAAATCAGAGTATTTCCATCCTATTTAAGTAGATTTATTGATTTGCCAAAGGCCACAGAACAGATCCATTTTGAAGGGGAGGAAGCATCTTTAGTGGCATCCACAGGCCAATAATGTAACTTAAAACAGCTGTTCTTAAGCTGCATTAAAGCCAGGACAAGCCCTCCTAATTAGGCAGCTCCTTCTCTGCCTAATGCCTGTGCCGTGCAGATACGCACTGCAGGAATGGAAAGAGTTGCTGCTCTTCATGCTCAGTGTTTTGAGGGATGACTGTGAATCAATAGCTCAACAATTGCTGGAAGCATTTGAATACATCTTGCTTATTGGTTTACGATGAAGGCATTTTCCTGGCCCTGCGTTTTGTGACTGTTACTTATAAAAAGCAGCCATGGAGGCCACTGGACAGAACAGCAGGCACAGCCCCAGGAGACCAAGATCCTATTTCTTGTCCTGCCAGCAGCTTGCCGGGAAACCCTGGAGAAGTCAATCCCTTCCCCTAGCAGAATTCCACCCTCTATAAAGCCTGACTCTTCTAAAAATACACCGTTGAAAATCTTTCCTTCATTCAAACCACGTTTTATCTAAATCCATTAATCTCAGAATCAAAACACTGAACAGTGCTGAAAATGACAAAACAGAATTAAATCACAGTTGAAGATAAAACTGACAAAAGGAAGCTGTAACTCTATTTACTGTTACTGAGGGTTGCTGCATATCACCTTGGGACCATTTCCATTTTTCGTGCCAGACAGAGAGATATTTATTTTGTTGTGAATATTTGGTTTAACATTTTACTTCTGAAGTCTCAGAAGAAAAACTTGTTGGAGATGATTTCATCTCTGGAAAAGACTCACAAGGACTCTTTAGCTGTTTCAAGACAATATGCTCGGCAATTAATAACCGAATGTACCATGTCAGGATTTCCCAGGTAACAGTTACAGGTAAAAACTGTTGAAACCTGCTGCTGTACTGCAACACACCAGTGATTAAATCAGAAAGGGAACGGGCCTGCCAAACAATCTGTATCATTTCAAGTGGTAGCACCTGAATGTAACTTAGATGATGACAAGCTGTTGGTTAGACTATCTTACTCTGCCAAAAAATCTGGCAAAGGCAAATATGGACTTGTAGTCATCTGACTGGGGTTCTTTGCTGTTGTGTTTTTTTTTTCTTGAAGGCCTGTTACAAATAGTAGGAGCTTTTATTCTGTTTGATTTTCATCTTTCCTGAAAATCTTTTGTGCTTCTGCAAAGTAAAATTGACCCAACACACGAGACTTTCTGTATCTTCTTACAAGACATGGAAGAGGCATTAAAATTTGGCATAGTATGGTCTACACTGCAATTGTTACAGTTATTAAGACAATTAATGTCTTTAGTTCTATACAGATTTCCAGTCCCTCACCTTCAGTGTTTATGTATAAAAACACATGGGAGTGGTTACATTTCATGTACATGCAATCACGAGCTGTTAAAGCTCCATAGCCAGCTCTGAAGACAAAAAGATTGTCAACTCTGGCCTTTAACAAAACCCATTTTCCTGAAAGAAAAAGGGATTGCAATTGTCAGGGCCCTGGTGCACAGCAGGGCCCTGACACCCCCTGCTGCCTGGGGCCTGTGCCCCATGCTCTCCCCAGCCCAGCCCAGCCTGGCCATGCTCCTTGGTGGGACCCAGGCTGTGGCTGCCAGGCAGGAGTTCACCCGCAGCATTTCCCAGGACTCTTAAGGCTGATGCGTTTCCTACAGTGAAGGCAAAACAAATCACACCAAGTTAAAATCTGGTTTAGGGCCCAAGACACGTGGGGTGTGTGCATTTCCAGTGTCTGCTGGCTAGCCCTGTACAGGCTCCCTGAGTGAAATGCTTCAGTAACCCCAGGTACCCTTGGCTCTCAGAAAATATGCACAATTTTTTGTATCCCTGAAGTAGCAAAGAAGGCAAGGGGATTAGCAAATCTGGATCTCACTGTAATGGATTTGAATTTGTATAAGAAAAATATTTACTAAAGCTATCTATAGCTGAGACAAGGGAAAACAAACAGATCCCATTTGGAGTTCAGAATATCCATTGGAAACCACTGTGCAAAACAAAAGATGCTCAGAAATTAATATTTTGTCACATACTGGTAATATTTTACATAAAATTACATTGGAGGAAGAACAAGGACTATGATACCCTGTGTTTTAAGGTCAGCCCAGAATTAAGCAGTTACGGAGTATATGTGAGACTCTGAAACAGCCACAGCTCAAACTTTCCTGTGGCCTACGCAGAAAGTCACCATTTCTGTTTCAGATGCATTCATATTTATATAATAATAGATTTGCATTCCTGAGTGTTAGGATCCGATTTGGATGAGAGGAAGGCCCCCTTGCATTCTAACCGACCTCAGACAAATCTGGGAGGCTAGGGGCGGCTAGACCAACCTCTCATTTCAAGTTCGATCCCTTCGAGCAAGATTAAGGCACAAACGAGGTCAGATGTCGTGAGTCCACCCATTTATTAATCACGTGTGCACTCTCGGAAAAAAGGAACAGCGATAGGAAAGAAAGAAAGGGAGGAAAGAAAGGTGGAAGACAAAGCAAGAGTTCAGGATAGGAAAGCACAGCCAGCCACCACCATGGATCTGCGGCGTTCTGGGGGTCTTCAGTGTTGTGGGACCACCCATGGAGTCTTCGGTGGTGGGGGGTTCACCCACGGAGTCTTTGAGTGGTGGCCTTTTATAGGCTGTGTGCCTGAGGCAACAACTCCGCGCTTGCGCAGAACTCCCTTTTGCACCCTGCTTGCCCAGGGCAACGGCACGTACCCCATGGTGACGGCACGTACCCCATGGCGACAGCACGTGCCCCACGTCTGAGTTCTCCCACCATGTCTGGGGTCCCATGCGCCGTCCACGTGCACACGCCCACAGCCGGCCGTCCACACCGAGCAGGATGCCGCCATGACCCCTGCCGTTGTCCCTGTGGTTGTGCAGGCTGGCACACAGTTTCTTAGAGGAGTCTGTTAACTTCTTGTGGGCAAACTTTGAGACAAATGTTTAACTATTTCGTCCCTCACAATGAGATTTAAATATGAAGTTATGTGACGAAGATTTAGATCCTCTAAAACTGGGTTCATCCAGTCAATCTGAGCCATCCCACAGATACCTGAAATTTCAGAAGGGCAGAGATTAGTGTTCTTTGAAAACAGGTTCCACCATGGCATCTGAGGGCATAATGGATGTTAACTTGTGAAAGTGCTGTTTAATGAGATTAATTTATGTGGTCATAATATAAACCTTCATAGAGTAGGTATTATATGTGCTTGTCCTTTTCATACTCTTTCTTGGATGTTCATGTATATCCACTGATGTAGGAAATTTCTAGGCTGGACTGACCCTTTGGCAGAACAGGTAGTACTGGTTGTGTTTTATTACAAGTTTTAACACACACACACAGAGAAACTTTACTAGGGTATTTAATGCAGTCTTTGTAGCAAAGACTGAGAAGAGTTAGTTCACTGCCAAAAACATTTGAACAGCGGAAAAAATGAATGTACACGAAATAGGCAAATGTTACATATTTTTTCCTATCAGTTTATACTCTGGCAAGAACTGAAAATTTCATTTCAGGTATGAAGGTTTTTCACAGATTTTGAACAAACTGCTAGTAGTATGAATGACCCAAAGACCTGGTTTGTAAAAAGAACTTTTCTTTTCTTTTCCCCTCCTAGAGAAGAAAAAACCTGTTTTGCACTCAGACTACTTGGAATGATGGTGAGACACTTGTTAACACATGCTGGGATTTGTGCAATTGAGCTCTGAAAGGAGAGAAAAATCAATTAGCAAGTGAATGTGTATCTTTTTTGTCACTTTCACATATAAAAGTTTAAAGAGAACATAAACTCTGACATTGAAATATACTGTATAGATTCTGTAAGATATGGCTGGAAGGACAGAAAACTCTACTGAGAGATTTACTGGCTGTCTGCCATACTCTGAATAGCTGCCTGTCAATGCCACATGTGGCATTTTTCAGATAGCATATTCTTTGAAGCTAGCCCATAAAGGTGGCAGATATCAAGACAGAGTGTAAAAGAGTGCTTGTATTAATGCTTGAGAGCATTTATACTAACAGTTAAAAAAATAGTATTCTTAGGCATTGCTTCTGTAGGTAGCAATACAAAACGATCACATTCACTCCATTCCCATGTAACCAGCTGTGATTTGCATTTTGAACCCAGGAAATCCACTTATTTATGTCCCTTGGTGTTTGAAAGAATTTTAGTTTCATGCAAACTGAATTAGGGAGTTGCAAGAGTCCCTTCCCATGAAAGGTTTTCTAATTCTAATTCTCTATTTCTATCTGTGGTCATGGTTATGTTTTCAACCCTTTTCACCATAGACCTACAAGCTATAAAATTAATTTATGGTCTTGGAAGAAAGGGGAGCAGCAATAGTTCAAAAGAATTAGATGTTGTCTGAGTCTTAACAGTATGCCTACAATTCCTCTCTCCATCTTATTTCCTCCTCAAGGATCATCACCATTGCACTACTGTTAAATAGCAACTTGTGATGAATATGGTCAACCTGAAAGATGAATGAGAATTTGAATTTTCCTTATAAGCTAAATGTCTTTTTATTTAACATAATAGGAGACTGTATCTCCGTTACGGTCCCTTTAAGTTACCAAAATTCAAGTGACAAACCTGACCGTGGATTTGTGCAGGAGAAATCATTGTACTGCGGGTCATCACTGTATTTTTACTATGTCTATCATACTACATGATAGTCGAAATTTATGGATATTTATATAAATTGAAAAAAGCAGAAGCAAGGATTTGGAAAAAAAGTAAAGCAAATAAAATAATAAACAACATTTACAGGAGTAAAGCCAGAGTCCCCACTAAAACATAAAAATAAAAATAATCAGAGCAAGAGGCAGTTCTCTTCCTAAGTCTTTTAAATGAATCTGAAACCAGCAATGTACACAGTATTTAGCCTGTGTAACTAGCTGGTGTTATCATTGCTCCAGTCATCCTTTCCTGTCTTTTTCATATTCATCGCAATGCCATGCATCACTCCTACACCCAGGCATCCGCAAAGACCTTTGCAGGAGTGAGGGGTTAGATTCTCGAATCTTCCAGGGCTGAAACCCTCCTGTGCATGGTGTGTAATGCAGCTCACTCCTGCCTGAGGCCACTGGGTCCACCATCCCATATGCATCTAGCTTGAATGAAAATGCTTAATGCATTAGAGCAGATAAGAAGCCATGTTGTTGTTAAAGTGCAGATGTAAAGCTTTTTTCAGCTAACACTGCTAAGTCAGCTACCAGCTACATATTTAAAGTAGCTATAGCTTCTCAATTGTCTTCTGTGAACAGTAATACCAGAAAAGAAAAATCCACTGCAGAGGCAACTGTAGGCAGTCCATATTTAGAAAAGAAATTTACAAAAGTCCAGAGCAGACAGGGATGAAATTCCACCATAG
This sequence comes from Balaeniceps rex, assembly GCA_013401315.1. Taxonomy (NCBI): domain Eukaryota; kingdom Metazoa; phylum Chordata; class Aves; order Pelecaniformes; family Balaenicipitidae; genus Balaeniceps; species Balaeniceps rex. The sequence goes on along the minus strand of VYZW01006377.1, from coordinate 21,245 downwards.
TCATCTGTGGTTCCTGGAGTGCTTGGTGACTTTGAAACATACTCAAACTGGAAACCTCTTACAATGTGGTCTCCTCTAAATTATACTTTATTTTCATTCCAAAGACTGTGCTTCTCTCTCACATCTTCAATGAAATACCGAACTTCATGTTTATGTCCACAAAAGTTCAGACTGTTTTCCTTCTCATCTCTTACTGACTAGGTAGTTTGTGTATTCTTTTGCTTCTTCTAAATGTAAATAATAATTTCTATTTTTCCTTTCTGAATTCTTTCTTATTTGTTTTTATGCTACCGATGCACCTGTAACTCCCCAGGGATCAAGAGGATTTGATAAACAGGGTCACCACCTTCAGGCTTGCTGGTTATTTTGTCAGAGAATACAGTATCAGCTTCTTGGCACCGTGTGCTCCATCTATTTATTTCCATTGTCAATGCTTGAACTTTGTCTGCAGGATAGTTTAGGTGATCTCTGTGAAAACAAATTCTAACAACATAAAAGAAGAATAACAAAAAGAAGCTGGTGGATTAAGAAGGACAAGGATCAGTCCCCCACAGTACAGAAGTACATGTTAATTTAGCTCACTAGAATAAGCTTGTCTAGCTATCCATGGCCAATGTAGTATTAAAGAATAAATAAATAAAATGTTAGTGTCTGCAAAAGAGAGAAGGAGGACTTAGGCTTAGGAAGACACTCTGATTTTCTGGGTTGGCCCAGACTAGCCCTTATGCCTACATCAGTGTCATTAATCTAGAGACAAGCTAAAGAGTGTAATAAAGGTGAGTTTCAGCCCCTTTAGTGTATATCCCCTGTGCTGGGATGAGAACATGTAGCATTAGTCCAAGAACTGGCTGTGGAAGTCACTGACCACCAGCACAGCTACCCAGGTTTCCTTAGTAGCACAAGTTCAGCTCTTTGGTTCTACTCTGTCCCTAAATAAGCCAAGTCTTAGCTACAAAATCATCTTTTCATCTGTTCTCTAGAAATTTCCTTTATGGCTAAAAGTCAGTGGTATTTTGGATATACAGTTTGTCATAAAAATATCTGGAGATTAAACCACATAGTATTCCTTAAACCACTAGAAGACAGTTCTGGGAATCCCAGTGATGGGAACAGCAAAAATGTAATTGATATATATGGAATGTGTGCAACAGAGTGCACATCTTAAAACTAACTCTGTTATTCACTTCAATATTAGATTTGTATGTTTTCCTTAGCTCTTGAGACAGACAAAACCAATCAAGTAATATTATTTAACAACAAATTGTGTACTACTAATACAAAATATCTCATTGATAAAACCCTGAGGCAACACTTTTCATTCTGCTCTCAGTATAAATTGGAGTCAAATGTATAGATGTACATAGAAGTTACTTGAAATAAAAGTGAAATGAGTAATGACCTGGGAAATTAATGAAGGTCATTGAGGAGATGAAATACACTACTGAAAATAAGCAGATTACTATCCTTATTGTTTATTTAAACAGTACATTAATCATTGAGTAATTAATTAAAATTATTTTCCCTTATTATTAAGGGAGAGCCATATTCAGGAAGAGCTTTGTTTAACAATATTCTGTTTGAAAATTTTATTAATTTACTGGGCTAAATTGTATGCTCTGGCTGAGACACCATGTTCTATCAAGAGGGAGGTCATGCTACATAGTCCAGTCCTCTATGAACTTCTCCAGCGTGGGTCCTTTCCTTCAGCTGCAGTTCTGCAGGAACAGATTGCTCCAGTGCGGGTCCCCCATGGGGCTACAGGTCCTGCCAGGAGCCTCCTCCAGTGTGGGCTCTCCACAGAGTCACAGCCTCCCCAGGATAAGGTTGGCCCTTTTGATTGCCAGGGCACACTGTTGACTCATATTCAACTTTCCTGAAGAATGACAAGTTAGAATTATATATATATACACAAAAATAGTATTTTATGTGTAGAAATTTAAAAATATAGAGAGAATTGTGCATAAGAAACCTGAAGAACTGTAAAGCTGAAATGAATTTTTATTTACATGGCAAAAGGCTTTAATCTCTGCTTTACTGATTGCTGAGAATGTATCAAGTATTCTTTTATACAGAAATATTGTGATATACAATTGTGATCTTAAATGATTACTTTAGCTTGCAATTTGAAGCAGTTATCTTCAAGAACAATTGTCCACCAGATGTCATTTTCATATAATCTGCAGAGAATATCAGAGCAAAAAATATATTTTTTTAGATTTAGCAAATGTTGTGTGTGTTAAACACTGCAAAACAGGAGCTGTCAGCTAAACTAAGGTAATACATACACACACTTATATGTATATATTAATAATAAAAAGACTGACTAAGCTTTGTGACTGGTAGCCTATGTCTTTGTTGTGTTTTTCCCTAGAAGAAGGGGAACAAATTTAAAATTCACTTTTTTTTTTTTTCACAATGCAGACACTGGGTTATTCAAGCTCCATTTGGGAGATCTCTAGTTTTCTCCTCAACTGCTAATTCAGGGTTTAACTTACAAGTTTATATTTCTCTTGGATCTTCACAATTTACATGCATCGAAATAAAGTACAACTCAATTTCAAAGCCTCCATTAAAAGAAAATCCCATAGAAAATGGATGTAGTGATACAACACAAATTTAACAAAACTCATTCAGAACTCTTAAATTTCTGTTGAACTAAGACACTTGAACTTTAATTTCCTATCCCTTGTTTTCCAAGTTGATATATGAAGGATAGATGAAAATTTTTTGTTGTTTATATATCAAAGATTAACAGCCCACAAAATATCATTAGCAGTTCCTGCAGTATGACAACAAAAGCATCTCAAACAATGTCACATCCAACATGGACGATTCAATGGGATTTATTCTTTCTGCGCATGTGCATTAAGGGCATTGACACTCTGAATATGGATAGACACAGAAGATGAAGATGGAAAACCAGTGCTGCACCTGACTGTTAGACCTGTATCAGAGACAGGATATTGAACTGCCTTCATCATGCACTGATATGGGGAAAAGACCAAATTAATACATGCCAAGGACCAGTAAAGGCAAAATTATCTGGCCAACAGATTACACGCACACTAAAAATACAATATTTAAAAGTAATTCTTTTACAAGCTGAGAATAAAATGCAACATCTTAAAAACGGTTTTGTTGCAAATACTCCCTCTCTCTTAAAGACAGAATTTGTTATTCTGACTACAGTTACTTCTTAGATTTGATCTGACTGTTCTTTATGACAATAGGCTCAGTCACTTAAACCTGAGGGTTTTGAATTGAAAGAATGGATTTTGTTCCATTTAAAAATTTATTTTAATAATGAAAAATTTCAAGACTTTTGAGAAAACATCAATTTGACAGATTTGTCAAAACTTAACCATTCATACCAACAATTCGCTTCAGTGAATTAGCATCGCTGAACAGGAAGCCAGTTGTCTGAATATTTCCCACCCCACACTTTTTCAGAGCACAACTAGCAGGCTATATTTGCTATTGCGTGCAGTTAGGGCTAATTACAAAAACAACTAATCTGTAATATTCTAACTTAATGTCATCTAAAAAAAATACTACAAAGAAGTTCTAAAAAGCCTGTACTGCCACTAAACACTAGTGGTTGTTCCTTGATTAAAAAAAAATAAAGGGACAGAGGTCATCACTAACTGTACAGGTACATCTCTAAAATTATTATTGTAATCAATAAGGACTTTTGTCCTTGCTGCTTGTAGCAGTCTACCCAGTATCAAAAACACTACTAAAGTGATCCAAGTAACTACTTGGTTTTTTGCACCATGTGGAGCAAAGACTGTGATTTTTTTTTTATCCCTTACCCCGAATTAAATATGGGGGATGGGGGGGTGGGGAAGAGAAGAAAATAAACTATAAAGTTGTCCTCAAATAATTTAATGAAAATGTTCTTTGGGGACTGAATGTCTTGGCTTATTTTACAACTTCCAATTATGTCATGACGGCAAAAGAAAGTTCATCTTCCCAAAATGGTGAAATTGCTGGCATAGGGTACAGAGCAGAGCTAACACTAGGAACATGGAAGTCATTGGCTGTGACCATGACTTCATCCATTGGCTGTGCATGTAGTGTACCTGGACTTTAGTAAAGCCTTTGACACCGTCTCCCACAGCATTCTCCTGGAGAAACTGGCTGCCCATGGCCTGGACAGGCATGCTCTTTGCTGGGTTAAAAACTGGCTGGATGGCTGTGCCCAAAGGGTGGTGGTGAATGGAGTTAAATCCAGTTGGAGGCCGGTCACAAGCAGTGTTCCCCAGGGCTCAGTGTTGGGGCCGGTTCTGTTTAACATCTTTATCAATGATCAGGATGAGGGGATCGAGTGTACCCTCAGCAAGTTTGCAGATGACACCAAATTGGGTGGGAGCGTTGATCTGCTTGAGGGTAGGAAGGCTCTACAGAGGGCTGAATCAATGGTCTGTGGCCAACTGTATGAAGTTTAACATGGCCAAGTGCCAGGTCCTGCACCTGAGTTACAACAACCCCATGCAACGTTACAGGCTTGAGGATGAGTGGCTGGAAAACTGCTTGGCAGAGAGGGATCTGGGGGTGTTGGTCGACAGCCGACTGAATATGAGCCAGCAGTGTGCACAGGTGGCCAAGAAGGCCAATGGCATCCTGGCTTGTATCAGAAATAGTGTGGCCAGCAGGACCAGAGAAGTCATCCTTCCCCTGTACTCAGCACTGGTGTGGCCACACCTCGAGTACTGTGTTCAGTTTTGGGCCCCTCACTACAAGAAGGACATTGAGTTGCTGGAGCATGTCCAGAGAAGGGCAACGAAGCTGATGAAGGGTCTGGAGAACAAGTCTTATGAGGAGCGGCTGAGGGACCTGGGGTTGTTTAGCCTGGAGAAGAGGAGGCTGAGGGGAGACCTTATCGCCCTCTACAACTACCTGAAAGGAGGTGGTGGCAAGGTGGGTGTCGGTCTCTTCTCGCAAGTAACAAGTGATAGGATGAGAGGAAATGACCTCAAGTTGTGTCAGGGGAGGTTTAGATTAGATATTAGGAAAAACTTCTTCACGGAAAGGGTTATCAGACACTGGAACAGGCTACCCAGGGAAGTGGTCAAGTCACTATCAATGGAGGTATTAAAAAGATGGGTAGACGAGGTGCTTAGAGACATGGTTTAGTAGTGGACAGGTACAGTTGGACTCGATGATCTTAAAAAGTTCTTTTCCAACCAAATGATTCTATGATTCTATTAAACCTCTGTTGCTGTACGTGTTCTTGCTCCTTTTCTTCTTTTCCAGCATCATGGAAATGAAAATGGTTCATACTGACTCAGTCCATTTTACTTTCTGTGCAGATTTCTCATACAACAGCATAAACAGGAACAGAAATCCTATCCATTTCCATATGTTCTTGTTATATGTCTCAAAAGGCTCCATAGTAAGATCTAGTAAAATGAATGGGTGAGGAGAAGAAAATTCTTTCATTCTGAGTTGGGGAAGGCTGTTTCATTTCCAGTGAAACAACTTATGCAAAATAAAATTTGTCTGATGTCCCTAACTTTGAAAATGCTGATATAGATTTAGAATTAATCATTCTGCACTCCTCACAAGGGGCTACACTACGTTAGATGCCAGCTGAGCAAAGCACTTGGACTTATTCCATCAACAGTGAGTGAGTGTCTACACTGGCAGTCAATTTGTGTCTTTGTCTTGAGACCCTTCAGTTCTTACATAAGTACCAAATTTCCATCCATTTCAATTGAAGTTAACTGCATACATCAGTGCTTTGAGGAATCAAAGCTCATAAGAATCTCTTTTTTTCCTTAGTACAAGTTTTTGATGAATAGCTTCAGTAACTTTATGTCCATAAATTTGGAGGTGTGCAAAACCAGTGATTTTTAAAAAGCTTTCTAAAAATATTCTGAAGTACCATTTATAATTGGAATTCAATGTAAGAAGAAATTAATCTAAGTGCTTTGAACTGTTACTGTAATGTGCATTATATAGAAGTTTTAGCTGTTCAGCTACTGTCTGTGATGTAATTCCCTGCATGAAATTTTTCTTCTTGATCTCCACAACCTAATCTCGCCGGTTTGTTTCAAATATTGTAGTGCTCATAAGGGTTACAGCTGCCTGAAATATTAATTCCCTTATTTATAAATGCTGGAAGAGTAACATAATAATTTTATAACACTTCATTTTTTAGCTTTACCACAGTGAATAAAACAAATCGCAAATGGCCACAATCCCATACCCACAGAAACAATGAATCAGGGCTGTGAAGTGACCATCAAATAAACTGCCAGCTGTAGCCAAAGAGATCAGAGATGGTGCAGGTGCATATAACCCCAGTGATGCAACTGTGTAACACACAATGACCAACAGTTATACTCTTAGAGCTGAACAAGCATTTAATAGGCTGTTGATGCATCTTTTCTGAATCACTGAGCAGCTCAGGATTCAACTCGATAAGAATCTGTAAGAAACGTGGCGGTCAGTTATCTGTGTACATATGGGATTTTGTTTCCAACTGTATTTTTAAAATGCTAAAGGAACTCAAAAGATTTCGTGGAATTAGAAAGCATATATTGGAATAATTTGTAAGTTTCTTGGAGTGTTCTTTTAAATTCAGACAGTTCACAGTTGATTCAAAAGAAAACTTCATGGTGGTGTCTGCTCTGAAAGAGCCATGCGGTGGTGGATATGGGAACAAGCAGAGTAGGTGGTAACTACACAAGTCTGCTCTACTGCTAAAAAAAAAACCACTTGTGGAACCATGCTCTAAAAAGTGCCATAGGCAGCTGAGCTTCCTGTTTACATACCCACTAGTATCTGAAACAGGGGAGCACACTTTATTATCCATCTCATAGATATCTGTTGCTTTGAAATATGCAGCCCAAAACATTTTGCTAATTCTGTTTTCTATGGAGGCAACAAAAGTCAAGTATTCTGCTTTCAAACTACTTCTGTAATGGACAATATCTAAATATTTTAGCTGAGTGTCAGATAAAGGTTTCTTAAATAATGATGCACATGTACGTTCTTTCTTATAAATATGCAGAGGATCATAAATAGCTTCTTACCATACTACAAGAATGTGAACTATTCAAAAACATTCTTATTCCATTTGATAACAAATAGTAATACCTTGAAAATTTTAATCAACTGAAAACTCTCCTACTTTACTTCCCAACATTCAGCTCAGTGTTTTCATATTGCATTTCTAGTTCAGGTTTTCTTTTTTTTTTCTTTTTTACCTGACATTAAGCTTAACAACTAAAACTAAGAAGTTTATTCAAACAGAAAGAGGATACTTTGACAATTTTGTAATGTTGTCTGGAAAACACTGAAGTGGGAATTGTTTTTCTTTTTTTTTTTTTTTTTTTTTTTTAAACTAAAGCTAGAAAATTCCAGGTCAGCTTTCTGCACCCTCAGGACTCAACAGGAAAAAAAAAGATGCTTTTACCTTAAGTAAAATCAGCTGAATTATCTCATTAAGATAAATCAATTATTGAGTGTACGTTCTTCTAAGTAAGCATTTTAGTGGAAAAGAGGCTCTAGTTTCTACTCATGTTAGCAACCCTAGGTAAGCTCCAAACCAGAGCACACCTTATTGGCATTGACTAGTTATACAGAAGCAAAAACTACATGTACCTTTCTATATAGTAGATTTATAGCAGATTTGTGATCTCTAATCTCTATTTTTTACCTTGATATAACAACACACATCTCTCTGCAGTGAAGAGACAGCTTAAGGTTACAATTTAACATACTTTTCATGTCAGGAAAGATGGCGTTGGCACAAAAAGAAGTAATCGGGTCTCTCTCCTACCTTCACATAGTTTCAGCCATTTATCTGGTGTGTTTAACTATAGTTCTATGGTCAAACAGTGAATTTACATTGATCTAGATAAATCCAGAAAGGTATACATATATACGTATAATCACTTTGTGTGTGTGTTGGTTTATAAATGTACATATATTTAAAAGTCTATTTTAACCCAAATCACCCCACAGCTTTGTTCGTTGCCCAGACAGCACAAAGTCCTATATAGCACAGAAGTGGAAATGAGCAGCAAGAACCTCAGAGGAGGGCAGTGAAAGTGTTGACTTAAGTAATTTTAATTTGTAGATGAAACTATAGGAAACATGGTTGAAAAAGACTGTTGTCCTGGTTTCAGCTGGGTTAGAGTTAATTTTCTTCCTAGTAGCTGGTACAGTGCTGTGTTTTGGATTTAGTATGAGGATAATGCTGATAACACACTGATGTTTTAGTTGTTGCTGGGTAGTGCTTACACTAGTCAAGGACTTTTTCAGCTTTCCGTGCTCTGCCAGGTGCACAAGAAGCTGGGAGGGGGCACAGCCAGGACAGCTGACCCAAACTGACCAAAGGGGTATTCCGTACCATATGACGTCATGCTCAGTATATAAACTGGGGGGAGTTGGCCGGGGGCCAGCAATCACTGCTTGGGGACTGGCTGGGCGTCAATCAGTGGGTTGTGAGCAATTGCATTGTGCATCACTTGTTTTGTATATTCTTTTATTGTTATTATTATTATTATTATTTTCTCTTCCTCTGCTGTCCGATTAAACTGCCTTTATCTCAACCCATGGGTTTTACTTTTTTTTTCCCGATTCTCTCCCCCATCCCACCGGGGGGGAGGGTGAGTGAGCGGGCTGTGTGGTGCTTAGTTGCCAACTGGGGTTAAACCATGACAACTGGAAAATAAGAATTATCAGGCAGCAACTTAACTTCTACTCTGTCTGGTAGTCTAAGGGCTAACTGATGATATTAACATATACAAAAGAAAAAAACTCCTCAAATGTTCCCAATAAATAGTAAAATTACATTTATCATTAAATATTTTGAATTTAATTTAAACTGACATTAAGAAAAGTAGTCTTAGTGAGTGGATTAAATTGATTGTTCCTAGTCAGAAGTACCTATAAGATTTTCAGACTAGTTGATGTTACCTCACTTCTACATAATGATAGAAAATAAAAAGTAAAAAAAAGGCTTCCCTACTTTTTTTCACCTGTGAATGACCTAATAATCTATTTTAATTAACTGAATAAATTGAAATCAAGAAAATATTCTCTTTGCGTATGCAGCAGAGGCCAGTGTTTCTCAAAGCTACTTAAGCACTTATAGCAAATGTGCTTAGTTAGTAACTTACACTGAGAGGTTTGTTTGCCTTCAAAATTTCAGAAACATATGTTGAAAAATAAAAGATAGTTGATTTTGATCCATTTTGGTTAGAACTATAGTTGGTTAATGACTTCTTTCTAGCCCCTTATAATTTAAATTATCACAGCATCATGAGCAAAAAGAGTTTTTATTTTTGTGGTATGATTGTAAACATCAAGCCAAAACAATGTATTTGTTTTGCATACCTTCTGAGTAGTGAAAATTACTCTGGTTTGCATTTTAGACCTTTTTAGACTCCACATGTCGGTTTTAGTGTCGCTTAAGTGAGGCATTAATTTGTTCCTGAGAAATTTAGTAAGAACTGCATTTGCTTTCATCAGTTTTACATTCAGTCCACTGTCTCCAGACTTTCTTGATTTTGGAATACCATTTAGGTGTGTGCTTAAATGTTAGTAAGAGCCGGACAGACATAGCGTTTGTTTAAATGTAATGATGCATTGACATGCTCTTCAAAAACTAGGTAAAAAAATAAAAACACCTGAGGAATCACCATTTCCATTTGTTTGGTTTCTGACTTCTGCAGGACTGACTTCCTGCAGACTTCAGGAACTTTGCAAGTTTGGGAACATGGTTTGGAGCAGGGACCTTTCCATGTTACAGAGTGTACTGGTGCCCTGGTTTGTAACATTACAGTATGAATAAAAAAACCAGGTGGGGAGACACGTTTGGGAGACACAACTACTATGTCGCTCAGTTTCCTTTTGTTTTGCATTATGTTTACTTATTTGATAATCTTATTTGTCCTTGATATGTTAGAGAAAAATAATGACAGTGTCAGCTTTTCCCTGTGCTGCCACCACTAATGAACATTTCCACAAGAAGAAACTCCAGGGACGTGACAGCTTTGCCTGATATCTTTCCCTGCAGGTCCACAGAGGGAGCTGGCTTTGGAAACTGTTTCAGAGATGATTAAAAGCCATTTTGACTCTCACCAGGAAGTAAATGAGAAAAAGCTGGTGGCTCCTGGGAAGAAAGTATGAAGTACTAATGGGAAGGTACCAGTAAGGAAGGTCAGCCCTGACAGCAAGAACATGCTCATTAGCAGACATTTTCAAAGAGAAGTTAAAAAAAAAAAAATCCAAGTGGATGAATGAGTTAAAATACCTGGGTTTCAGTTACCTCACCAGTCAGCTTCAAAGATGGAGACTCTCATGATGTTCCAGTGAAACAGCTATGAAAAGTAGTGGGTGTACAAAACTAATACTAAACACTAAACAGCAAGACATGTTACTGTGGAGAATTCGGAGCAACCACATGGGCATGTGCAGGTGCCATTCATTGAGCAGAGGGTTGTTCCAGATGCTACATCAGTTATTGACACCCTCTGCAACAGGGCAAAAGATTTCAACCCATTTTCTATCATCTTCTACACCCTGAGTTTACCTAATACATCATTGGACATTCACCTGCCTGGAGGTGGTAGGACTGGTAGGACCTGGAAGAACTTTGCCAATACTGGAACCAGAGCCAACACTGAAGGACTCATTTCATGCATTTGTACTGGGTTTACCTGACAAGGTGCTGGCAGCAGCAGTGGGGGCTGCAGGGGGGCCCCTGTGAGGAGTGGCCGGGGCTGCCCCGCGCCGGACACAGCCGGTTCCAGCCGGCTCCAACGGCCCCAGCGCAGGGCACGGCTGAGCCCCTCAGCCACGGGCGGGCGCTTCAGGGAGTAGAAACCCCCTTTGCACAGGACTCAGGGCCAAACAGAAATAAAGAGGAAACCTTTCATACTTAAGTAAACTGTTTTGAATAAAGGCTCAGGGAATATTCACACTGAATAAGAAAAAGACATTTTCCTTTTCAGGAATAATACCACTTTGTGAGTAGTATTTCTGAACTAGATTTTAGTGTTTTTAAATTTTTCTTGTCTCTTTCTTACGTTGGCATGAAGGCTCACACTTTCACAACAGAATATGAACAAAAGGGGAATTGATACCCCTGATTCAAATGACTGAAAGATAGTATTTGTATTGTGCAGATCAGAGTTGACACACCTGTAGGTACCTGGGTGCTTCTGACCTCTGAGCAACCACCAAGTACTGAGGGACTGAGAAGACACTAGCTTTACTCTCAACTCTGCAACTACTCACTGACTCAAATAAAATAAATGAAATAAAAGAAATAAAAGAAATTTTCCATATTATCATGTATATTTTGCAGAGGTGTTAAAAAAGAAAAAAAGTGCAGTAGTATGATTTTACAGATTATGCTTCCTTTGTTTTTCAAAAATTTTGCACAGGACTCTAAAATGTATTGTGAATGAGAGATTATAAAAAATAAAACATACTCCAGCAATTGTTTTTCTCCTCTAGCAATTACATCTGCTAGTACAGAAAACTGACTAAAAACAGAATTTAAAATTAGAATGTAATATCTAACGTTAAAAAGAAATCCCTATTGTGTGAAATCAGAACACAAAAGGGAAACACTAGAGAGAGGCAGTCACCTGTTATCTAAAAAATCAAAAACCAAAAAAAAAGAACAGCTTAGTCTTCATCAAAGAACACAGGAAGATAAATTTTAAAATGAGATAGAAACTGGAGTATGTCTACAACACAACCAGTTCCTGTCTGAAATAGTCATTAAAGGCAAATTAATAATTTTCATCACTAATCTGTCTTTATAAAGCATAACTGTTTTCTATTGGAGCATGTTAGCACTTATCAACAGAAATCCTCCTATTTAAAATAGCCACTGGAAGGAAATTTCAAATAAAGTTTTTGAACAAGTTTATTTACCATTGCTTAGCCTCAGTAATATAAATCTGCTGATTTGTACAGTATAACAGTATTCCATTTCTAGTCGTCATGAAAATAAGGACATCACAGTCTGGCACTATATTAACAAGAACCAGCATCACCATGCACAGCTTGATGGTACGTGGCACGTTCTGTAACCTAATCCAGAAGCTAGATTCCTCCTGGAACAGCTGTTATATATATATATGTGTGTGTGTATATATATCCATTCTTTAGTTCTGCCAGATACTTACCTTAGGCTTGACCCTGAAAATAGGCAATGCAGCATTTTCATTCTCATTGCACCTTGGGACCCTATTTCTGTCTAATATCCAGTTTTGATAGTTGCTATATTTGTTATTCTCCATAGAGCTTGCTATCTTTTTAGAATCTAAATATTTTAAAATGTAAACACAATTACTAGTTTCCTCTTTCCTATTTCTTTGTCTTGAAATAGTTTTATTGCACTAGGATTGCTGCACTTTAATCCTCTCTTAAAAGTCAATTCTTGGTGCTACATTCTTCCTTCTGTGTTGGAGGAGGAGGAGGGGGATGGCAGACCAAGCAAGCATCACTCATGTCTCAAACTTCTCATATTTCCATTGCCTCTTCTCATGAGCGAGAAGCTTCCTCAAATTAATTCTTAAAATACTATTTTTAAAGGTGTCCTTATCATTTGCCTTCACCAAGCTATATTCAAACCATTAATCCATGAATTGCATCCCTTTTTATTGTGCAAAGCTATATTAATTTTACAAGTACTACAGGCAAATGCAGGACAAATCTCCAATTTTTCATCTTTAATATTTATTATATTTCCTATAATCTAAATCATGACCACTGTAGGACACAAACTGTACCTTAACTGTTTGTCTGTTTAACAGTTATCCCACTATATGCCTTATTCTTGTTTGCTGTCAGGAATACTGGATGCAGAGGAGAACACAATAGCAAAAATTTTTTGCTTCACAAGGTTAACATCCACAACCAGTGACTGAGAACAAATCATTTAATTAGAATCTGCATTACCTTGGCGTTGAAATGGAACAATTGATAAGCAACGCAGTGGAAAGAGACTGTACAAATATATATTTTTCCTTTCAAACTATTGTTTTTTAGCTCTGTTCCATGGAAGGCGATGAAAATAACCCACCACGGCTGAGAACAGAATGCAGGCTCACCAAAACTGATCAATAACAGGAGGTAAAGTGTGACTTGCATTTAAGAGATCTTAAAATGTCTAATAAAAAGCTGCTATTACAGCTAACACTTATTTTAGAATGTTTCTTCTTCACCAGTGTTCACAACCAAAATTAGGGCATGGTGTTGTATGGACAGTAAATAATGGGTAGAACATCAGAATTGAGCATATTTTTATTCTGTGGTTAAATTAATTTAGGTATCTGGCCTCCACACAAAGGATGGAAACAATATATAGTGACCCAACCAGCTGCCACCAGAAGTGATACTGTGTGGTAAAGGCACGCCAGACTTACATCTTTCCCAAGTGATAGGTTAAGAAATCCCTTGTTACAAAGACAGTGGGAACTTTGGTTTGAAAGCTTGCAATACATGTTATTGTTGTTCTGCTAAGGCAACATGTACATTATGGCTGGCAAAGAATAATGAGTAAACTGGAAAAAAAAAACCCTTTTCCATCAGTTTATATTTCCCTAATCATATGTAAAGAAAAATAAGGTACCTTTCAATTACATGTATGAGCAAAAGAACTGCTTCAAATCCATCCTTTACCAGCAGTAGCATTTCATGAGAAACCAAGCTTCAAAGAAAGAAAGAGGACAGAAAGAAAAAAAAATAAAAAAAAGAAAAAAATTTCTAATATGAATGGGTGATGAAACAAAAAGCAAAAATAATTATATATAATATATAATTTTCCCAAGTCTTCAGAAAACCTGATACCATAGCTATATTTCACTTCACTAAAAAGTTAGTCATCTACACAGCACCTATTCATTCTGAAATATAAATGACTTTTAAAAAATTCTACCAGTTTTGCTACAGAATTGTTAATTCGTTGTAATGAAATGTTGCAGATTATGAAAGCCTTTCCCAGAGAGTCTTGACCTTAACTAAAATCTTTAGAATGATTTAGCAAGGTGCAATGATTATGCCTCAGACGTTAATAACGAAGTGTGTCTAAAAGATTGTTTAGTACATAGTATCTCCACTAAGGCTAAGTCTTCGCTAGTTCCAACTTATTTATATTTAGCTCTTCATATCAAGATGAAAAAAAAATTGTTGGATTGTTTTGTGTTAGTTTCTTTCTTGCTTTGTTTTTTTGGCTTGGGTTGCTATTCTTGAATTTTAAGCTCTGTATGTTTCTGGTTCAGCTTCTAACTAACTCAGATGACTGTCATGAGAGCATAAAATGTATGAACTTCACGTGAAACAAAAGACTGTTGCCAGCTATATAATATTTTGCCATCATTTCTGCTTAGTCATTTTATTGTTTTCAGCCTCACTGAGTGTCTGCCCTTTGCACATTAAGGAGTAGGACACCATTTGGCATAATTCTGTATGAGTAGAATCTCCTGTTAAAGATACAGGACCTCACTTTCTACATATTGATAAGCAGAAATACATAGATGTTTTGCCAATAGTTTAAAGAAAAAAAAAGACCAGAATAGTTTAGAATATATTCTTTATTAGAGAATTACTGAAATGCATCAAGTAGGTAGAATCATAAACCCTATTTCCCTACTACTCTGAATGCGTAGGTACTTTATCAAAAAAATAAAATATCTTCCTATCTTAAAAGAACTTGGGGCTTGAAGATTGGAGTTTGGGGGTGGTGTTTGATTATTTCTTTTGTATAAGCCTGGCTGTCCTCTGAGATGTAACTCATGGATTGAAGGACATTCATTCTTTATCATAAAAATAAAGATGAAATGAATGTGAGGGGGCAAAGGCCACAAAACATTGCTGAGTGGCAGTTAGGGTCTTGAGGTTATTAGTAGGGGGCTTTTGAAGCTGTCACCGCTATCAGCCTCCTGCTGCCAAGATATTTCAAAGGACACTGGTCCTTTCCCCTGCAGTCCTGCCTTGTATTCACAAGTATGTGAACAGCCCTGTGTTGAACTTTAAGCTCATCATGTGGAGTCGTCACGTAGTTCGTAGTTCCTAACATTACAAACTGTCAGGCAAAATCCAGACAAGTAAATAACGTAACACAGCAAGGAAAAAAATTCCTCAGTCCTAAAATTGTTGGGGATGGGATGACTGGAGAGGTAAGGATTTTTCTGGTTAAACAAACAAAATCCTTCCCTCTTCACTTGGTATTTCATAGAATACATTGTTACTAATGTATACATTGTAACAAACACAGATTTCTTGTATATTCTCAGTTGCCATCTGTATTTGTGCTGACAGTATGCACAGGCGCCTTATTTTTTTTCTGGACCAGGCTTGTGAGACCTTACATAGCAGGTCACACAAGGAGAGATGGGACTATTGGCCACATGGCAGAGTCTATGCTGTGGCTCATCCCTGCTGTAGGAAAATGTAACTTCTTGCTGGGTTCCTCTGAGCGTGCAGCCCAGGACACAGACCTTTCTACTGCTCTTTGATCCCACAGAGGCAGATGTAGCAGGTCAGCAGATCTGCAGGACAGGCTATGCAACTGTCCTTGGAATAGGTGATCACAGTTACCATAGTGTATAATCCTCTTTTTCTGTGCAGCGGCACCGTGGCCACAGAAGGAGCATCCCAAGCATAACATGCAAGAGTGACCCGGTCAGAGTCCTCCTGGCTCTGCCAATTTTGTGCATCTGGCCAAGTAATTTGGAGAGCTCACAGCTGTCTGCACCTCTGGCTTCGTAAAATGAGAATGATAGCAGCCTTCTCTGCACTCTGCCTGGAGACACGTGAATAAAATCTTAAAGAGTCACTATTGGTTCATGAGTAACTAAAACTTTGATTCACATGAAGGCACATTTCCAAGCAGTAGTTTTCTTGCCTTAACTACATCAGGATGATATCCCACACCTTTTTGAGGCAATTTAGGAGATTGCCAATGTACAGCACCCAGTTCACTTGCCCATTTTCAGGAAGAGACCTTCTGGGTAGGTACAGTTCCAGGAGGCAAGGCTCACACCAGCTCACACGGCAAAAAAGCACCCACAGGTCTGCGTGGCTGCTGAGGAATCTGACATCCTCATTTCCATCAATAAAATCATGACTGCCAAGCACATGGTACAGGCCCAAATTCTTCCCACTTAATGTTAACTACTTGAGATGTCTAAAGCTCTGTCTTTAAGTCAGAAAAGAGAGGCAGGCACCTCCAAAGATTGATTTCAGTTCACTTA
>VYZW01006376.1:35626-47045 GCA_013401315.1 Balaeniceps rex | reverse complement strand
TTTTTTTTTTTACTTTTCTGTAATCAGTAAGATCACTCTAGATTAAAGAAGGTGCATAAACACTACAATAAAGAATTATGTCTGCAGGTATCTAGCATACACGAAAATGCCTGTATAGCATGTGCTGTATGATCCCTCATACAAACAAAGCAAGAAACAGAAGAAATGTCAGCCTGAGAAACCAAACTTCTGACACTTCCCAGGTCCTTCGGCAGGATGTGTGCCAGACAATAATATTAAGCTTTGTTTACTCTAGGAGAAATTGTTCCACCCCAACAGAGGCCTTCAAATAAGACTGTATATTATACACATGAAGCTAAGTAGTGGAAGATGTACTATATTTTCCATGAACAAAACCTTAAATATCTTCTTTACTTTCAACTTCAAATGTAGTTTTCTATATGCAATCCATTTTGGACTGTAGATCTTTTTTCCTCCTCTTAAAAACAATAATACTAAAGTCGCTTCCCTTAGCATACAAAAATGTCCTAAATTTCCCCACTCAGTCTCTTTGAATTCTAATATATATCAAAAATTCATGCAAAGAAAACCATGTGTAGAATACAAACTATGGAATTAGATAATTGTGAAAAAAAGTGTATTTAACTGCACTCTCCCAGGTCTAAGTCTACCAGCTGAAATTGGCATATAACTAGAAAGGAACAGACCAAAAGCAGTCTGGAATTACAGATCCCATCCTCTCCCAGAAGCATTCACTGATGCAACTCACAAAATGGTTGAGACTGATTTGCAAGCACTGGGCAGAAGCAGCACCATCTCTGTAATGGAGGCATTCCTGTCCCTACCATAACATTTTGTTATTGTAATTTTGTGGATCTTTTATGAGGCCATGCCCCTCCCACAGTAAAGCAATGAAAGCATGTTAGTTAAGGTATCAACTGAATATACAATTAAGAGGCATGGCAAAGTGGTCCCCCTATATTCCTCAAGTTAATTCCCTTTAGTTTAGAGAGACCAAGTTATGCACCAGGTTGCGTAACGTTGTTATTATTATTATTATTATTACTTATCAGGTTATTGCATAACATTACATATGCACACTCCTTACATTGTTCAGACTGCAATTATACAAGCTGATTCAGAAAGACTGTACAGAAACCAAGTCTACCCCATGCAGTTATTACTGTGCTATGCCTAAACAATTTGAAGTGCTTTAGAGCTTATATAAAATGGTCAAAACCACTCAACTCATCCCACAAACAAAAAGAAGCACAGATTTTCTGGAAGATGGCAGTAATAGTGCAAAATTTTTGCATTTTACTTGTAGAAATGGGAAGTAAAGAAGGAACTCTCAAGGTAACAATAACTCTTGCAGTTTCTACGGATGCAATTAGTATTGCAAGGCAGCAACAAATTTGCTCGATCCAAAACAAGCCTGTAAAGACACAATAAACTTTAAAAGATAGCTGCCTTAGCAATAAAAAAGGTATATTTTTGCTAAGTAACTCACTGAAGTATAGCAAAAAAAATTTACAGCCCTGAAAAGACAACTTTTGACTTCACAATAGACTTTGGAAGAGAAGAGGTCACCTCTTGCTATATAGCTTACTAGTGTTGATGAAAGCCTACAACACAGTATAAAATCTTTTCAAGGTCATGCATTTCAAACCCATGAAAAGCAATCTGGTTAAACTCAATTACCTGTTTACTACCATCTTAGTTCCAAACAACTCAAATTTTATATCTGAAAGCTTTAACTTAGGCCTTAAAAAGTATTTAGAGGAAAATAAATACACCCCCAATTCCTGAGTGAATTGCTAATGCTGAGAGAGTCAGTGATTTTTTAAAATCAACTCCAAACTTGATTATTTGTACTCTAATAGTTGAACTACAGTAGCAGAATGAAAAACAGACACTACCAGATCCACACACCATGTAGACTAGATTTCAATAAAATCAGAAATGCCATAAAATCAAACCGAAGACTTTAGAAATCTCATGTATCACAGGCCAGTAACAGGAATTAAATGGTGCTACAGCCTTTCAAACCAGGCAGAGCACAAAAAAACTCCTTCTCTACAGCTTGGTTGTCTGCAGACAGCTCTTAACATTTCAGCCAAAGAAAACATTCTTGCAAACACAGCCAGTCCTGCAGAGATACAAAAAGCATCGTAAAACACAAATACAAACTTAAGGAACTACTGCAGTAAAGCACTTTTTTCTTTACATAGAATCATGCTGGAAATCAGAAGGGGCTACAGAGGCAAGTATCTGAGCAGCAGAAGCATTCTTTTAGTGATGTAAGGGATTGAAAACATTTTTTTTCCTGTTTTCTACTCCCCAGTTAACTCTACTAAAAACATGCAGGACAGACTGATGTTACCTCCAAAGTGTTCTTTGTGCATCGTATTTGTCAACATTACTCCATATCAAATACCCTCAAGGTATCTTGAAGACAAAAAAATCCCAAAACATTACAGCCAGTGTGAGCAACTGCCTTTCTAACTGAAATGGCTCAAACCTCAAACAGCATGTAGATACCTTAGAAAAAAATTAATTAATGACCAAAATCTTTCCCATAGAAGACAGGACTGTGAAGAGAGCTTCACAACAAAGAAAAATACAGAAGATATTCATATGTGTCCAGCAGTGCCTGTAAAAAAAAATTCTATTAAAGAAAATTTCTTTTCCATTGTGCTGCCTGGCATTGTGCCTAATTACCGTGGTAAAAGAGAAAAATGGATGAAAAATGATCCTGCACAGCTTTAACTCTCTATAAGCTCTTTCTAACTTGGAACTTATATTTGCTCCCTACAAATGTTAATTTCTCTGCTAAAAAATATCTAGGATTGCTGAGACATTAATGAGATATATTTTAAGTAAAATTTTAATATATTTTATTATAGCAGGACAGTAATTACATATCCAGCTCCCACAGTGTTTGGTTCTGACTCCAGAAAACTGATTTAATGGTAAGACACTAACTAACCTGAGCTGGTTTAATTTTCAACACTGCGTTTTGTGGGTTTTGGTTTTTGTTTCATTAAAAGAGAGACTCTCAAAAGTCTCTAACCCCTCTATACTGCACTTCTTACTTCTTGGCCTGAACATGCTGCTATGTCCATTCAAAAGATTATCTGCTGGTTTGAGCATCCAGTCAGTTCTGTAATTTAACATTAAGCCTATTTAACAGATGGTTCAAACTAGGCTCTTAAGTGTTTTACCCATCATCACAGAGCAAAGCAGTGAATGGAAGAAAATGATGCTATAAATCCTGCAAGTACATCCACAGAATTTAACACACCTTTGCAGTTCTCGATTAAATTTAACAGCAGGCAAGTGACCAAGTAAGCAAGTCTCTGAACTGAAACAGGTAACTTTGACATCAATCTAGCCACTCTGACATCAAACTCTTTTTTTTCTTTTACTTAAAGTCAGAGAATAGTTAACAAAAGCTACATATATTTCTATTAGAACTTCTGATATAAACTTGAGATATAATTAACAAATTGACAGCTTTACTTAAAGGAATTCACCTTGAGGGCTGTTGCGGGATATCAGGTTGTACTCATCTCTTCCATTGCTGGGGAAGAAGAATGATGCGTAACAGCAGTTCTGAAATTATGCTTGTTCTGTATCCTGTCAGCATTCTATTTTATTAATTCTGTCAATGAGAAACAGACACTGTGTTTGTTTTTTTCCTGACCACAGTTCAATGGGCGAAGGCAACAAGCTTGAAGACAGCTCAAGTATTTTTAATTGCTTTACAAAATGGGATGCTATGGGACTCACCCTGAGTGCAAAGTAGCAGATGGACAAAATACCTATCAATTTCATTAAGTTTAGGACAGTTCCCTGAATCATATTCCTATTACATTGCACAATGACAACACTTTATGGGAAGAGGTCAGCACCTTTACTTAACAAATGACACACAACAGACGTTAGGAGCATTACTGCCACTGTGCCCACCTCCTAAAGGTTAGCTGTAAAATCAGCAAGGTACCCACTGAGTTATCCAATAGATGTAGACTCTGTTTTCTAGCATGAAAAAGTCTACAGAAGGTAGTCTTCTAGTAAAGCTGCAAAGCAAGGCAAAAGGAAAGAATGTAAAAAAAAAAGACACTCTTAGAATAACAAAAGGTTTTTTTTCTGCCAGAAGTTAATCATTGTTTTCTCTTTGGATTGGTAAATATTAGCTATGAATATTAAAGGTCTTTCATGACAATATTTAACATTTTATTCGTGGTTCAATCTGATGAGAAAACAGCATGCCATATTTTCTTTTCTTTATTTATAGTAACCGATGTATAGAGTATTTTTAGCTAGTAAAGCATTTTAAGGATTTACTTTATTTTCTGTTTCTTCTTCCACCCCAACACTTCAAAGGGCTTTAAACAGCTTCCTGAAGTCATCAAAAACTTAAGATTTGCCTTCAACCTGACTGTGACATGCCCACATTCACAAGTACCATTCCAATTGAATCCACAACGAGGTGGATTTCTCCTTACTCCCAGGTTTCAGGAGCATGCCTTTTCCCCCATTGTTAGTTGCTGACTATAATGGGTTTACATGGATTAGCTGCATTAGTGTTGTGTCCCTGCTAAGCTGTGATGCTAGGTAGCTAATCATCTTCTTTCTCCTTTCCATCACCCTTCTTCAGTACAAGTTGTTCTTGTCTTTTTTCAGCTGGCCCACTCCCTGACCTTACAGGCCTATTGATCTTTTAACATTTCAGGAGACAGCTGTAGAATGTGTAGCAGGCTATTAGTTGTCTTACTGCATCTTAAGAAATTGATGATTCTGTTACTGTCTAAATCAAACATAATCAGATACATAATTCGATTTTGTAGCTTTAAGTAACCATTACCACATTGTAAAGGCTACACAGTCAAATCAGTGGCTCCATTTCTGAATCACATCAAGAACTGGTGTTGGATTAGAAGCGGGCAAGACAACAGAATGACTCCGGTCACTATGGGTAGATTTTTGTACCTTACTCTTCCCCGATTTTCAGGCCAAACCTGTTTTTACTGTAATCAATTTGAGGGAATGAACAGATGACAATACAACTTTCCCACCATTCTTAACTGCAAATTACTAAGCAAAACAGTATTGACCTGTGGAGTAATCATCTTCTATACCAGACCATCCTTGTGAATCTGTACCTTTCTCAAAATGAATTTTGGAAAGGGCAAGAGCAGGACAGATGGCAGAATCAAGCAGACCTAGTGCTATTCATCCCATCTTGCAAGTCATTTCTCAGTGTCCTGGTTTCAGCTGGGATAGAGTTAATTTTCTTCCTAGTAGCTGGCATAGTGCTGTGTTTTGGATTTAGTATGAGAATAATCTTGATATCACATTGATGTTTTAGTTGTTGCTAAGTAGTGCTTACACTAGTCAAGGACTTTTTCAGCTTCCCATGCTCTGCCAGGTGCACAAGAAGCTGGGAGGGGGCACAGGCAAGACAACTGACCCAAACTGACCGAAGGGGTATTCCATACCATATGGCGTCATGCTCAGTATATAAACTGGGAGGAGTTGGCCAGGGGGCAGCGATCGCTGCTCGGGGACTGGCTGGGTGTTGGTGGGCGGGTGGGGAATGGTTGCATCACTTGTTTTTCCTGGGTTTTGTTTCCCTCTCTCCCTCGTTGTTTTCCTTTTCATTACAATTTTTTTTTAATTTCAATTATTAAACTGTTCTTATCTCAACCCACAAGTTTTCTTACTTTTGCTCTTCTGATTTTCTCCCCCATCCCACCTAGGGGGGAGGGTGAGTGAGCAGCTGCGTGGTGCTTGGTTGCCGACTGGGGCTAAACTACAACACAGGAGCGGAATACAAAGAATCAGCCAAACAGCTATTTAAAGGAGCTATCTCACTATTATGAACCATAGTGAAAGAGCCATAGTGTAAACTACATACATTTCACTGCAGAGATAAAATTGTTCTGTATGGTTGTTGGTAGGGTTAAGTATCATCTAAGACATAATGAGCACTCTCTGTTCTTGCTGAATATGATTTTGTACAAAATAGCAATGGAAAGGATTTTCCTCATTAATGAACCATGATGGGGGGAAGAATGAAACTTAAGACAGCTAATTTTTCCAGGATTATAATGTTCTTCATTTTTAGGTCATTTGAGTCCCATATTAACTATAGAAAGATGGAGGCTTTACAATCCCCCTGCTCCCTCTCTCATTACATATGTAATTGTAAAAGCTACCTTGCCGTAATAAAACATTAATCTCTGTACTTCTTATTATGGGATCACAGACTCATAGTGATGGATGACCATGTGTCAGAGCACATTTCCACAGTGCACTGCAATATCACTGAGTCATCATTTGGAATGTGAAAGCACAAGTCCAGAATCTTAGCTAGACTACACCTTTTTGTTTGTTTGTTCTAAACCGACTTGCTAAAGTAGCTTGTGAGTCATACCATACGCAGAGATACCTGACATTATTTAGGCATAGTCATACCTCACTGAATAATTCTGCATATGTACAAATACACAGAACTGTAACTATCTTCTGAAACTTGCTTTCCTTGCAGTGTTAACGGCAAAACTCATTATGCCCATGAACAGTAGTACAGGACATGGGCATGAATGTTATGCAGATTTAAACAAAAAAGACTGGAGAGATACTACTTCATTGCAGTTGATATGACAGTACTTGCTTTGTAATGCAGTAATGACAGAAATTAGAATACTTGTACTTATCCGAATACATATCAATCCAGTTTATTTCACCTGCAGAAAAATAATTTTGGCACATATCTTCATTCAGCTGGTGTTCAAATATAATTTCTAATGTGGCTTTTTACTCTTTTTTTATGTGTTGTGTGGTCCAGGACAGCCACAATCTACAAATACATCTGGAAGATACATTTACCTATTTACAATAGCTACTTACAGCTGCTTCTAAATTAAAAACAAACAAACAAACAAATATACTAGACTGAAAAAGTGTGTCAGTCAGCAGCTTTCACTAAAAAGAAATAAGTAAAAACAAGCAAACACTTGATTCCCAAGTTCTCAGAAGCCTGGACTGGAAGCTATAGAAAAGTCTAAGCTCAAAATTGCTTGCTTCATTCTCTCAACCTAAGATTCCTAAATCTTTAATTAAGAACAATCTTCACACAGGAAGTTAAGTACAGTTCTTTCAAATATCCTACCTCTCAAAGCTCATCAGCCTGGTCATGGAAATCACAGTGTGCAGGTCAGCCAACTTAAACGTCTTAAAATAAGAACTCATTTTAATTTGGGGGGAAAGACAAAAGAAACACTGGCTCCACGATCCTTTTATCTGAAGGAAAACTGGTACCTAACTCTAGTGCTACGGACAACAATTTTTATAAGATGAATACACATAAATATCCAAATAAGAATCATACAATATAACCAATGCACTGGCATATATATATATACACACACAGGTACATACATTCTCAGTAAGTTCTATGCAACTTACATAAACAGGTCTTCTGGAAAGAGGCAGGGGGAACAAACAAAAACCCCTCAAAAATGTAATCTGTTATGTGTCTAATTGCATATGCATAATCTATATGAGTATGCATAAATCAGTCTCTCACACACGACTTGTACAGAATGTGCAAATCTCCCACACCTCTGAAAAGAGAAAACAAATTGCAAAACCATACCAACTTACTTGTTGATTCTTACAACAAGGAAGGTTCACAGTGGGAAATCCCAGTCTTTGGATCAAAACAGTCAAAATCAGCGTCACATTAGTATCAATGGGATGGTGTTGCTTTGCCAATCTGTGTACTTCTCTGTAATCCAAATTATACATGTATACATGTATATGCTTTACAGAATATTTTCCCTTCATCCTATCCAACACAAAAAGTGTTGAGTTTCATTTGCCCTTCACTGTGTCCTCTTTTGTAGGGCCACACTAATGTTAGTTAAATTAAAAAAAAAGTGTTTAAAGTTCTAACTAAGCATTTAACATTTTTAATGCTTATCCAAACTGAGTTATATATGAAGTTATTTTATTTTCTCAATAATTATCAAGCAGAAAATACAGAGCAGTATTTATTTTTAGAGAAAGATCTTAACATCACATAAACTGAAAAATAAAGGTATGAAATTCGCATCTTCAGGTTTCATTATCGCTGGACATTATTCACATAACAGGCTTAACAACTACTTGTGGAGGAGTGACTGTAACAAATAAAGGGTGCCCATCATCATTTATCTTCTGCAAAAGCAAATGTGCTTTGCTGGGGGACAACAGCTATCTGAGAGACCTATGCAGTGCTCTTTTGGATTAAGGCTAAAGAAATCCACTGTACGACATTTACTGTAGACATATAAGCAGGACACAGGAATGGCAAACTGATTATTTCTTACCATCATTCCACAAAATTACAGTATTCGTAACCTAACAGGTATCGGTCTTTAAGAATTCAAAAAACACTGATTTCTTTAGTATTCTATACTTCCTATCACAGTTCACCTGAGCAAACAAGACAAGAGTAACTAACTGTTTGGAAACTGCAACTTTTCTTGTTATTTAGATGAGAAATTGTATGTCTGCTTTAGTTTTTAAGTAACGCTACAATGCTCTCTTTCCCTAGACACGTTGTTTCTTCATATTTCCTTTTAGTTCTGATTTACTTTGATTAATTGTTGCCTTTAGCAAAAGCATTAGAATTAACAATACAACACATCAATATCCACCTGACATCAAGAAGAAGGGGTACAGACAGTCAATAACCAAATGCTCCACTTTTAAAACGAAAGAATTATGTTATGCACTTTATAGAACAAGCATGTCTTGCTGGCTCCACAACTCTTTGTGAAGAGGTGACAGTCATTTAGCTGTGCTATGTGTTAGTAACTGCAATCTGTTACAAGTGATTAGTTCTTGGACAAAACGTATTCAAAGCAAATCTGTTCTATGTTTAAGCATACTCAGGACAGACATACATTGTTTAAACATCATCTGAGCCAAATGTGTTGTGCTCTTGTTCCTCTACAAATATATCCAAGAACTTTTATGGGCATAACAGGGCAGACTGCTCTGATCTCTGTAAAGCAGCTATTTTCACTCAGATTTACAAAGCTGAAATGAACTGCGCACTGAAGTGCTTATGTCTTTCCACTGACAATAAAGGTTGTGAAGATGATTAGCTCAGATGCTGTGTAGACAATGTGTTTATACTGTCATTGCACAAAGCTAGACAAGTTGAATACGCCTCCCAGAAGTGTAACCTGTGTGTTTTCCTTGGCCTTTGAAACTACTTTGAACTATTCTATTTTGAACTTTCTGCCAGAACACCTGTTTCTTTGCCCTTGTTCTCTTGACCATACTAGCAGAAAAGGTCACTTGTACTAGTAAATCCATGTCAGTTTTTAAATTTTAACCATAATTAAACTTAGATACCATAAATAAACATAGAAAACCACTGTCATAAAGAGAGTGTTTATGATATGTATGTTTATGTATGTACGTTTATGACATACACATATGCATGAGTATTTAAAGAATGGCTTTATATTTACAGAAAGTACTGGTAGCTAAGAATATTCAAAAGGTAACTGTTTTCATATAAGGGGACAGCACAGGGCTTCATACAACTCAAACACTTAAAAATAAAGCTAAACAATGTGTATGCTTTCTAACTATCATCTATAAATCGGTACATTTTCCACAGATAATTATTCAGCATTTCTAAAGGCAGGAGGGAACCAGATTTCAAAATGTCACACAGAGAAAATATGCAGTAACATCAGGGAAAGAATCCAGATCTCCCAGTGCCTAAATCTTACGTTCAGTCAATTAAGCCTCTTCAGTTTTTTTCAGAAACCACAGTCTAATACAAAGACAGTCTAAATTATGTGAATTTCACCCCCCAAAACTTAATTAAGATTAACTGTCAACATTTTTTACACCAATGACTAAGAGTAGAATGAAGATTCCATACAGAAATGAGAAAAAAAGCTGAAATTATTAGTTAATTTTGCCTCTGTCTGAAAACAACAGATTTTTTCAGAAGTCAGATTTATAGCAAAGGAAAATGAGGAATTGTGAAGTGAACAGTAGAGCAGAACTAATTTCTGAAACCCGCAAAATCTTTCAAACAGGATTTACTAAGGAAAAGAAAGCATGCTACACAGAATGCTATCTCTAATAGGGATTAGAAACAGGAAGCTCTCATGTAAATTCTACTTTTCTATAGAGACAGATCAAACAATAACTAGAAATCTGCCAGTTCCATGAGATGTCACCACTAAAGTGAGAAAAGGTATAACATGTCTTAGGGAAAAGTACTCCTCTGGTGATTTGACACTTGAAAATACTTGCATTTCTGATTCTAAAACGGTACACTGAAGACATTAGAACCAGTAAGGACAGTTTTAATGTTACCTCATTTTTTTCTTTTTCAATGTCCAGCAGTAAAGAATGAAGGATACAATGGTGATTATCAGTGGACAAAAATTGAAGAATGTGAAATATTGGTAATGTTTGAGACAAAGCCATAACTAAATTCCTAATACTGAGGAAGAAAAAAAAATCTCTACTACATATAAACATACGTCTTATTTGCCTGTGTGTTCTCTTCCCCCTCTCTAGCGTGTTTGCTATTCTCTCTCAATTTTTCTGATAAAAACATGAAAGAGATTTGTCATACAAGGGCAGCTCCCAATTATACTGGAAAGCCACAGACATTTCAAAGAACACCTAAATCTTAGAGACCACAAATATAGTCTAGCAACAAACACTTTTACAAATATTTATGACCTTTAATCTTTTGTAAATTCTTCTGGTTCTGAAAGCTGGAGTGCAATGCCAGCTTCCATGCAGGTTTCTATTGGCTGACTATTTGACTTTGAAAGCGAAAGGCATATTTAGGTCAGATGCTGATTTATTATTTCCTTTATTTAAAACTTCATATAAAGATGTCATCAAAACAGCCCAGGAGAGAAACCTACTCAAAAGAAACTCTATTTTGGAATCCAGATCTCTGATAAACAAGTTGCATATGGCAAAGTGATGATACCTGCACACTGAAGTAATTCAGAACTACCTGCTCATCTTATTCATCAGATGCACTTTCACCAGTTTCAGACTTGCATTAAACCTTGAAATCAGAATCTTCTTACTTTTAAAGCAGTACTATCATCCCAAAGGATTCTACGCTATTTTTCTAGCTAGTAACTAGGTACTGTTTGCTGCCAAACACTAGCAAAATAAGTGCTAACATAAGCCATGTCAGAATCGGCTCTATCTTCAGGCAAAAACATTTGCAGTCTCCACTGGAGCCCAACTATCTCAGGAAAAGAGAACAACTAGCACAATCCTTAGAAAAATGCAGACATCGCTACAATACTTTCTAATAGCAAACAAAAATATACTGCAGAAAGCGATTAGTGCTTTTCATTTGAGTTCCTCAATCCCTCACTGTTGCAAGAAGTCACATGGA
>VYZW01006376.1:18549-29028 GCA_013401315.1 Balaeniceps rex | reverse complement strand
ATAATATAATATATATTGGTTAATAATTCATTTTCCCAGGGCTTATGCTGGCATCAAGTAATGGAGATTGTGTATAAAAGTTTTGTCCAAAGGCATACTAAATTATTATCAAACAACCATGTTAATATCTTCTGTTAATATTTAAAACAGAACATTTACTTTTTCCATAACAAATCTTTTTCTATCAAATAAAGTTGATCAATATTTGTTTTTCTGCTTCTACAGAAGCAGGACTAGAAAATTTTACAAGGAATCTCGCGCTACATTCCCACTTGGCAAAACGGGCACATCACGCGCAGCTTCTATTCACTAATAAGGCATTGCAAAGTTTGTGGGACTGCAAACTAAATAAGAAAAAGAATATACCTAAGCTTAAGGAAACTATCTTTCTGTGGCTTGACTTGGCATAGAAATTACTTCCAAATCCATTTGCAAATACTTTGCTAATTCATAATTATCATTTGCATACTGATAATAAATCCTTATACAGAATTCACATAACTACAGTACATACTTCTCATAAATGCAAACTAATCTCCAAGCATGTAAAATGTATTTAACTATTCAATCTCTAATCAGACATAGTGATTTTTAAGGGAACAAAGACAAGGCCAAAACATTGTATGAATGGACAACTAAATTAATTTCAAATTAAGGGAATTATTCAAAAACAGAACTACAAATCTTCTACAGTGCCTGAATCTGCGATAAGTCATATAATAGACAGAAAGACCATACTAATCAATATTACTACCCTGTAATAGCTCTGCCAGTAAAAAAGATAGCCAATTGAAATCAGCTCTTTCCAACACAAAACATTCATTTTGTTTGTACTGCAACTATTTTAATATAGGACTCAACACTGCTAAATCAAACACAGTAGGATTTACACCACTGATTACAGTGAAAGAGAATCAAAATGTTTATCCCAGCCTCTAGGCCAGAAGGCAGCACAACTCTAGAAGCAATGGTGGTATCTCAGAACTCACAATATTATTAATGGTTACTTAATTAATTACTAATGGTACTTAATTAAAGCATTTCAGTCCTGTACTTTCCCAAACACATGATATTTTGCACTCTTAGAGCTAGAAGCCTCCCTTTCACAAAAGCTTATACGTTAAATAAACACACAGCCAGAATGGAGGTAGCAAAACAAGCTACCTTCACTGTTAAGTTTGGTCTCAACGTAAAAAATTGTTTGCCTGCACATACCAGAGAGCTCAACCCTGTCTTACTCCATGCTGGGTGGCAGCTTGGGGGTACTGAACTGAGTGGGGGCTGCTGTATAACTTTTTTGGGGTTGTTGGGGGTTTTTTTGGTACATGTTATTACTGCCCTTACGGCTTTCTAAGAATGTCATGCTTAGCTATAGGGACCAAATTTTCAACAGATCAGTTCAGTTAGGCACAAAACCAACATGGACTAATCTTCACAAGAGCTCAGAACAGTCAGTGCTAACCTCTTTTGAAAATCTGTCCCCAATTATAGATGCCAAGTACTTGAAAACCTGGCTCCAAGCTCTTAAAAATCTGTTTTCATATGCTCAAAACCAACACTGCAACCACTAAAGGTTTTGGGACTCCTGACACTATGTATTTCTACCAGGGGAGGAGCAAGGCAAGAGGCAACCTAGAACGGACTGAATAAATCTACTGAATAAATCTACTTTAAATGACAAAGCTTACTACTACTACTACTACTACATTTACTGGCACTGTCCATGGGCCAGTTTTGGGTTTAGCCTCTCTTTTACTTATATATTAGTCTTTCTGAGCCAGAACCGAGCACCTCTTCTTTCTGCCAGTTCCTCACTGATGTCAGCCTAGGGTGTTCCTAGTGACAGTAGATTAGAGCCAGAACAATGAGCTGGCCTGAAAGAAAATGCAGCAATCCCTCACACCTTTCTTTTCCTGTAACCAAATCAGGTTGAATCTATGTAAATTAATTGAGTTTACATGACATGGGCAAAAAAGACAACAATAGAATATTCATCCAACTGATAATTTATACAATTGTGAAAGAGAACATAGCCATTTGTTATTTCAGTGGACTAGGATGGTATCACTTAGCTTTAACACACGCTCCAGGAATCACTTCCTAAAAGAAACTGCTGTGCA
Organism: Balaeniceps rex; assembly: GCA_013401315.1. Classification (NCBI taxonomy): domain Eukaryota; kingdom Metazoa; phylum Chordata; class Aves; order Pelecaniformes; family Balaenicipitidae; genus Balaeniceps; species Balaeniceps rex. The sequence continues at coordinate 26,908 of VYZW01006376.1, read as the reverse complement.
AAATGCGATTGAATTATGCATTTTGAAGCTTTCACAACTTTGAACTTTAATACAAAATATGGAATACCAAGGCCAAAATTCTGCCTTCAGTACAATTCTTTGTCCCAAAGACATGAATAAAAGTTGATTTATCATTGGGGTTTCTTTGAGGATATTTGAGTTTCGCAGTACAGTAGTTGCTTACACTTTTATGTTCAAATGTAAAACTGAAATGACAGCTTTGGCCAATTCATACAGTTATTACACTAGAAAGTCAGTTTCCATTAGTTCCCTGAACTGCCATATAGAAAAAGTAGAATCATCAGACTTTTTTGCACGCTGTGATCAGAGCTATAAGAAGAAGTCTCCAAGCATCTGTTAAGGAACTCTTGCCTTTAAAAGATGTGTGTGGCATCTAATGTAGAAGTGTTTGGTTTTTTACTGCTACCACCTGCCTGATAATTTAAACATGTTATTTTCTTAGCACAAACTCTATTTACCCCAGTTACAAATACAGACTTTTTAAAGAGGCAATGTTAATTCTAGCTTATCTAAACATAGATGATTCTTACGAGACAACAGAAACATCAGGGACTTAATGTAAAAATCTTCTAATACCCTAGCATATAACTTCAAGTGGGTGTAATTTAATGTTTCCTACCTGCCCCTTGAGCAAACACAACACAGAATAGTTAATCAATTTGATCCCAAGCTCCTAAAATCCAGTCTCAATAAAATCTGATACAGAGACTCACAGAAGAGCTTCACCCGAGCCTACCCTCAAGGATCAAGAGTGCTTACCCAACTTACAGGTTCATCTACCACCCTTCAAGTGGGAAGGATGGCAGATAGACTGTGCTTCCTTCATTTTTCAGTAAATTCAGCAGAAAGCAATTGCCCTGTAAGACTTACTTATCATCTGCTGTTCCTTTTGACTAACTCCATGTTTTGTGAGATGGGCTGGTCATTCATGAGGTGCACTGCACATGGGCACATCTGCCCTGATTCTCGCCTCAGACCTTCCCTTTCAACAGAAACAGTAACCAGGTTGCTTTGATCTCAGTTTGGTACAGTCTGGGTAAGGATCTGCACACCAACAAAAAACCAAAGCCTTACACAATCTCCCTATTAAAACATTGCTTATTTAGTAACAAATTATTTAATAAAACATTTAATTATTTAATAAAGCTACTGCCATTGAAACACCTTTGCTCCATGCCTAGGAGGGTTAATTTCCAAGGACAACACTGGCAAAACAGAACTAAGAGAGCTTTACAAACAGAAATCCATACTCTGAGGAGCAGGGTGACACAGGAAACCCAGCAATGGCACGCCACACCTTCCTGCTCACTGACCCTCTTCACACCTCCCAGTCCTCCTCAGCCTTTCCCTGAGCTGCCACTATTCCTGTGCTCATCTAGGTTTTTTCTCCTCTCTCTTTTTTTCCTTCTTCTGCAAGGCTAGGGTGATAAGGCCAAGAAAGAGATAAATGAAGGAAGCTGAGTTTGGTTACTGCCTACGGATTTACCCCCCCTTCAGAAATGGCACGTTCAGAAACCAAACCAGTCCTTGCCTGCTCTGAGGAAGCTGTAATGGCGCCCTCACCCTCCAACAGGCGCAGCAGCGAAGAACACGCTTTCCCGCTGCCCTCACTCTGATTGGCTGCTCATCAGCAGAGGCGGAGACACAGCAGGAAAGCACCAACCAGAGGTGAGGGCAGCACTGTGTAATGGCTGTGAAGCTGAGGAGAGTGGAAGGTGGTGGCGGTTGGCCCTGTGAGGTGGTTTGGTGAAAGAAAGACTCTCCTGTTGCTGGGAGCCAGGTGCCTAGCTTTGGTGAAGAGTGAAACATCAGTTGGTGTTCTCCAGATGAAGTATAATCTGTATGTTATTCTTCTCAATGTTATATTTGTTTGGAGGTATCTAATATTAGCTTCAGCAGTAAAGTGTCAGTGCCCTCTTGAGGAATAGTCTTGCTTTACCTTATCTAAATCTTTCCAATACTATGCAACAAACTTTTAACATCACAGTCAGTTTTTAAACCAGGAAAAAGGTGATGTCTTAACTGATTATGATGAATAAGCCTTACCATCTTTATTGATGCCAAACTGCCTGGCTGGCTTGCTGACTATTAGCCCACTTCTACCAGTTCCTAAACTGGGAAGTGACTAAGGTACAGAATCAGAGGATTGAGTGTAATCCTGGCGGAAGTTGACTGCATTAAGCAAGCACTGCATGGGGGAGAGCGTAATCCTTTCTGGGATATAGAAGAGCTGCTCATGTTACCTGTTTGGCCTTCTGGCATTTTTGTTACTTAGTCCCTTCTGGCATGTCCTTGTAGCAGAAATGGCTTTCCTGCTCTCTCACTGTTGCTTCACATGGCTGCTGCCTTCTAGCAGAACTGGAATGCAACAAAAAGCTAGGAAAGGGAAACTTGAAATGGCCTAAAGAAGGGAAATACCATGAAAGTGTGTTTTAATTTCTATCTGTAGATAGTTAGGCAGCGGGGCGTGGGGTTTTGGGGGGGGAGGATTGAGCTCTGTAAACTCTTTGTGAGCCTGTTTTCACTTAATGGAAGAGGCTTCCAGTTGATACACAAGTTCTATATATTTTTCAGAGAGAATGGTTTCATCTAAGACTTATACTACCTGCCTCTAAAGTAGCTTGATTAGTAGGAGATTTAGATAGTCTTGCTGATGATGACTCTTAAAGGGAGGGTTTTTTTCTCTGAACTATAAGCATATTAATTAGCTTTTGTCAGTTGCACTGACTTTACTTTTGTCATTCTGATGATGATTTTTATACTTATTATTACATTAGTGGTTTGTTTAAATCTATTTTATGTACCCAAAACTCTGGCATGGGTACTTCATAATTGTGTTGGCTTTTTGCATTAATGTGTGATCTATAATGTTTTGGAGCCATCCCATACTGTTTATTTAATTAGGTTGCCTGGCCTGTTTATTAAAAAATCTTTGTGCAACTTGGAAAGTAATCTGATTTTCTGAATACCAGAAAGATAATCTTATTCTGTAAGAAATTTAACAGGATTTTTAATATTCTACTTGTCCATGCCACAGCCATTTTTCTTCTGCAGTAGTGGTGAAAGTCTCAGCAGAGCTTAAAGAATTTTGGAAGAGCTGTCTTCAACAATGAGCTTTTTTTCTTAAACTGTACAGCTTAAACACTCTTAAAACTGTACAGGACATGTTTCATGAAAACAGCATGTACTGAAGTGTATATCTGTGTAGTAATGTAACCCTAAATACATAAACACAATCACAGAACTCAAAAGAAGGATGCAGTTTTCCTCTTATTCTCAATGATTGGCAGCAGTAATGGGCTGGAAAAGTAGTAAGATAAAGTAAATTGGCTAATTGGTAGTCAATGTAGAAACTATTTTTTTTATTTAGGTGCCCATTTGGGGGTATTATTATGCATCTCCTTTTTTGTCAGAACTACTGCTTCTTATGATGGTATCAAGTGCTAATAAAATTTGAGATCAGTATTCATGAGACCTCAAGACACCTCCCTGTGCATGCAAAACTGTTCAATTCTCAAACTTGTTCTTCCTGCAACCCCCACCCCTTGTACATTTAAGTCACTCTATTTCCAAGAATATGTTATGGCCAAATTTTCCAGGGTCTTTTTGTAAATGTGAAGAGAAGTGGATTGTACTAAAAGTATTTGAAACCATGTAGAAACTTGATTGCAAATATTAAGTGGGTCTCAAGATACAGGTATTGCTGTTGACTGTTATGAATGTCTGGAATCTTACTGATAGTAAATCTGTAGCTGTGAGAAATGCAAGCTTTGCAGAAACTATTTTCTTCTTAGTAGACAGACTTTAACTCGGGGGGGTTGGTCACAATTCTTAGCTTCTGACACTTTTTCGTACTGAATAGCAAGAGCTAGCTTTTTGCAAATCAATTCTAGGTGATAGATTTATCTTTTCAGTGCTTATGTCTATTGAGCATTTTCTGTACTCACTTGTGAAATCACTTACACATCTTTGAACTATTTGCTGCTGTTTTTTCAGGTAATGCTTGACTTTTTAATCATTCCATTGTCTCTCTGCTTCTGCACTGATGCTGAACTGTCAGGCTTAGGGCCTTATACATTGCCTGCAGTTCAGCATGTCATCCACATTTTTATAGAAACTGTTGAAATTGCATGATTCCTCTCACTTCACTTATATGCTTGGCAGCAGTTCCTTCATGGGTATAGCTGTTGTTTTTCCTCTCTACTGAATGTTCTAGCTCTTGCAGTGTCAGTTCCTTCACCAGCCATCTGTCTTGCTGGTTCACTCACTATCTTAATAGCTCTCCTTCTCAGACTAGCTGCAAGTCCTAGTGAGTACACCATCAGCTGTTAATTTTTTATTCAGAAGCTTTTAAAACAATTGTTGCTGCACACAAATACCCTGTATTTCAATCCTCTATTCAGTCCTTGGCAGTTATGGTTGCTTTCTTCGGCCTCCTCCTTTTTCCTTTCGCAACTTGTTTTTCTATCACATCGTTTGTTTTCCTGAATTTTTAGAGTAATTTTCTTCAATTTGACAACCTAGCTTGCCCCTGAATTCTGTCTGGAAAGTGCACGTCTGAATACAAGGAAAGTCTAATCCAGTTCTGTTTGCTGTTTCCCAGTAACTCTATTCTTTAAAATCTCTGAAAGAGGCATCTAAATACTTTCAGATATTACGTAAGTCAGGTAATAGCTCCTGAGAAACATAAGATTGATATCTTTTGTCAAGAAGTTAGATAACAACTTCTTTGTAACAGTATGAGTGTTACAGATAGGATAGATTGTCTTGTAGCTCAGAGGCTGGCATATTGCTAAACAATCTAGCAGTTTTTTTGATGAAAAGTTCTATTTGCTTGTAAGCCAGTCAGGCCTGAATGCAAAATTGCTTTATGAAGTCCCGAGTGTACAGTATCCCTTATTACAGTAGCAGTTTGTTTTATTTTTGTGCACTATACCTGCTTTATAATCTGCCAATAGCTAAGGTTCATTTAGATAGTGTCTAGAGCATTGTAAACCACTACTTGGTGTTAGTGCAATTTTCAGAGGTAGAAATGAATCTCACAGATAATAATTTCAATAAAGATAGAGGCATACCAGATTTTTTTTAATGTATGTTGATAACATACATTGTTAATAGCCTTTCTCAGACCCTCTGCTCCTTTCCTGGACAAATTCAAATATTGTTTATTGCTAGTGCCAATTAGTCAGCCAAGCATCTGTACCTGGCAGCTGTCATCATGAAGAAGGCACCAGGAGATTAAAACTCCTGGGACACTGATTTGCATGTTAGGTGTTACTGTTTGTCATCTTCTAAGGGTCTTTCATACATGTTGTTTCTTAATGATAAAGAAAACTGAGTGTGCTTACAGCAGTAACTAATAATTAGTAAGCTGGATTTTATTTCCCCACTGTACTTATGACCTCCAGGGTAAATTTAAACCTGTCCTTTAATACCGCTAGTGAGGAACTGTCTGTGCGAGGGAGGTCTGTTTCCAAACTAAACCATTGCAGCTGAAACAGGTCTTCTCCCATTGTGATGCTGTTATGCTGGTAAAGGTGTGTTCATAATAGATTGGTCTGTTCTGGGCTAGGAAGTTAAAGCTGTGTTACTATATTGGGATTAGAATTTATGCTAGTATAATAATTCCAGTGGTACAGAAAAGCTCCTAGCCTTACTAAAAGTTGCACAGTGTCTTCCTGGCGTTGCCCAGGCCTTTTTTGTGCAGTCTTTGTGCACAGAAAGTGAAAACAGTCAAGTAAGCAGCGTGGAAGAGAATGAGAGTGTAAATTAATTTATTTTCTGTCTTTCTCTCGGGCAAGTCAACTTCCTGCCCCCAGGATGTGACATCCAATAGGAAGGTGGTATAGTGCTAGTATTTGAGGCTGCAGAAGTTGTCTCCAAACCCTATTAAGTGAGGTTCTCAAGTGTGGTCATGACAAGCCTTATGATTAAGTATGACCATGAGAGGCAGATGAATTTGAAAATGTCCAGAAGTCTGCAGCTGTGAACTGGTAACTAATAAACTTTTCCTCTCGTTAAGTAAAGCTGCAGATATCTTGTGCTAAAAAGAGCAAGTAGTCAAACCCAAGAAAGCTGCAGACAGAAGCTGGTGAGCTACAACTTATCTTCTCTCCTTGTTACTAGTATGTACTCTGTAGCCTGGGTTCAAACTAAGCATTATCCCATTAATATTAAGGAATGTCATCATTGTTAGGTGAACACACTGCCTGTGTTAATTTACTGTGCTGGAAATAACAAGTAAAGTTGCTACAGAAGAATAAAACTATTCACCAGAAGGTGATTGGAAGGGTATTTTAAAAGCAGACAAAATCCACTTACATGCTAGGCTAGAAGGAGCTAGCTGCTACTTAGCATCCTGTTAACTAAAAGGAATCTCTCAAAAAATTCCCTCTGGAAAAAAAAAAATCATTAGGCCTCACAAGATTTCAAAATTTTGTTCTTTAAATAACGTCAGTTACCAAAGAGAATTCCTGCTAACAAACTTGTCGAAATTTGAACCTATATAGTTAAGGAAGCGTGAAGTGAATAAAAACTTAACTTTTGCATTAGGTCAGTAAAATCTTTCCATCGTGGAAATACAGAGGCTTTAGCTTCATCATAGTTTTTTACTTTGTATTCTAATTACATAGATTTATATTTTACTAAAACTATCTGAATAAGCCGCACATCCATTTGCCAAGACATGCTCATCTGCAACATCCTAAAGTAATAGAACCAACACTGTGTAGAGCTTATTAATCTTTTCCATACTTTCTAAAACAAGGCAGGCTGTTCCGTTTACTTATAAGGGTTCAATAAGAAGTTAGATTAAGTAACTTTCCATATTCTGTAAAAATATATGATATGATATGATATGATATAACTTGTGTTGTGGTGCAGACATAAAGGCTGTGTATAGGTAAGTTCTGAATGGAGAAATCTGGAACTGGGCCCTGCAGCATTGTCAGAAGTAGCTCTTCAGAGGCAGATTATGAAATTAGAGCTGCAATCTCTGCTTGACATAGAGTTAATATGTAGCCTTTCCAGGGCTGAAGCTGTTTACTGGTTCTTCCATCTGTCAGGATTTTCCTAGCTTCTATGAGAAAGAAATAAATACATTTGAAACTGAGATTGCATAGAGGAAAGCTGTCTTTGTGGATATGTCATGGAACCCTTTCTAAGAATTGTAGGTAGCTGCTGGCAGACCACCAGGTGAAGGAGTGAATGGGTGTAATGGAAGTAGTTATTTACAATAACTAAACAAATTAAAAATCCTTTTTCCCCTCTTTGGTGTGACACTTGAAACATGTTTGTGTGAGAGAAAGTAGTGGGAAAAAGAATAGTCAAAAACATTAAGACCCGAGGAGAATGATTGACCTGAATGGAAGCCTGCGTGGGGGCTTTTTTTGTTGGTTGTTTCTTTTAGGACTGGGCTTAGCTTTTTCTTTCTGAGAAAGTTTAGTGTGGAAAATCTGCAAGGTTAATGTATAAACGAAACTTGAAGGACCTTAGCATTGTGAAATCATGAAATCAAGCATCATATCAGCTGGCAGAGATGAACTCTTCATATTTAAGTTACTTGCGCAGACTGACTTGGAAAGTTAAAACAGTGAACATATGAAGGAATACTTATTTCGTGCTGACCTAGTGATCTGGTAAGGTAGTGTTCTGCACCTATAGATTGACTCTTGTGTTTCATAGCCTGTTCTTGCAGGACCAAAATGTAGCCTAATGTAATTAGGTGCATGCATCAGCAGCCTGTGTGCTGTGTGTCAGAAACTTTCAGTAAAGGTTTCTACATTCAATAAAGGTTTAGCCGTGCCTGTACCTTTTTACCCTATGTACCTTGGATACATTACTGTTTTGCTTTGGAAGACACAAAGAGGAGAATATTGGGCTAAAGGTGGAGGTTCTGAGAAGTGATCAGAATGCTGGCTTTTTAAAAGTTGCAATTTTCTATTTCTGTCACTCATGTTATTTGAAAATTAATAGTTTAACAAGGAAGCTGAAATGACAAATTCAGGGCCTTCTCTCAGTGAAAAAAAAAATCATTTTATACCCAAGATTTGCCATTCACAGCAGTATACAGTTGGAATTAGGTGTGCCAGTCTGTGGTAGCCAACTTCTCCTGCTTCATTTCCATTGTACATTGTTCTTTCAAAGGAATGCTTATCATATAGCTGATACCCTGACAGCAAGTAGAGTAATCTACATAATTGCACCTTATCAGTACAGGCTTTTTTCAGTAATTTTTCCACCTTTGGTGTGGGAGTAAGAAAAGTTTCCCCAGGACTAGAAACAATGAAGTGCTGTTTTTAGACTACACAGTCATTATTAATTTTGCATTGTCTTGCCA
>VYZW01006374.1:48775-59081 GCA_013401315.1 Balaeniceps rex | reverse complement strand
TTGGTCAGCGGGTGGTGAGTGGTTGCATCACTTGGTTTTGTTTCTATCTCTCTCTCTCTTGTTTTCCTTTTCATTACAATGTTATTTTATTTTATTTTATTTTATTTTTTTTATTTTATTTTTTTTATTTTTTTATTTTTTTTATTTTTATTTTATTTCAATTATTAAACTGTTCTTATCTCAACCCACAAGTTTTCTTACATTTGCTCTTCCGATTCTCTCCCCCACCCCACCGGGGGCGGGGGTGGAGGGTGAGTGGGCGGCTGTGTGGTGCTTTACTGCCGACTGGGGCTAAACCACAACAGTGATAAAAAATACTTGCTTGATACACGTTCTATACCTAAAGTAACACTGATCTGAGATCTTGAACTGCTCTCTTTTGTTATAACACTTATTATATTTTATAAAATGTTACCAAAAATGAAGTGAAAGTGGAACTAGAAACAGATACTACTGGGAAAAAAATATTAAATGCTATATATACACATATTTTTAAACACAACAGAAATACAATATATACATTAAAAAAAAACACTTTGACAAAATGAGATGATATGTAGAGAAAATAATTTTTAGCATATGGCTGAGTCTAGATTAATACATTTTCATGCATTCTCTCATGTCTCTTTATGGTTAGTTGGCTATTTGGTTACACTTTTCAGAGAGTTTATTCATCAAGTACACTAGTAGAAACAATCCAAAAGAAACTGAAGACTTACAGAACAGTGTAAGAATGTCATACAACTTTTTACCTCCTAGAGGCAAAGTAAACCAGGAGAAACATACAAATGGAAAAGGTATAACCCCATGCAGTACTCCCTTGAATGAAACAGAATTATTTTCATTAATTTCACTTAGCAGGGGATCAGGCCCAGAAAGAGAAAAATTAGTGGCTAGTGCTGCAGGTAAACAAAAAAGGATTGCAACTCTATCCTTAAGTCAAATTTGGAACAATCAACCACTAAGATTTCTCATTGTCTAATGTATCCATGAAATTATGTGTTACACACATTAAACTGTGTATAGCAAATTGTGTTTGTCACAGAGAACCATAATTTTTGACTACTGTTTATATAGGTAACAGAAAAATTTTCCAAGTACAGAATAAACTCTTCTACTTTATACTATGAACTTTTGAGACATTTTTACATGTGTTTTTGAGTTTATACAGACATATTTTCTATATTATAATGTTATGCCTCAATGCTCAGGGCTTTGAGGAATAAAAGAATTTCCTGTAATGTGCTAGATACAATCTTCCATTTTTTATGGGCTTGTGAAGCAAGCATTCATAGCAACGCCAACTTCCCTTTAGGGATTATTTATATTTAGTGTGAAAAGTCATTAAAATTTTCAGTCACTGGATTTTCCAATAAGCCAACACATCCTAATGATTAGTACCACTTCACATTTCTATTCCTTCTCTTTATCAAAGCTATGAGAAACAGCATTATCCTAAAATTCGACATACAGATATACAGGAAATATTAATAAAGCAGTTGAATAAACCACTTTCTTTATCAGACCATGAAGATATATTCAAGTCTAAACATTAAACTGAGCTTCCTCCCAATTACTTATTGCGGAAAATAACTGATTATTAATTAAAGCCCTGTTTGCTCTGGAGATTTTCTGCACCAATTGCCACCGTAAGTGGCTAAATAACAGAATCATTGCAGCAAGTGTAGAGAGGCAAAGCTGATATTTGCATTAGAAGTGTTTACCCCTTTTTTCCCAGTCTGAATAGATCCAGCAGTGCAAACAGCTGCTTCATTTGATTACACTAAGGATTTCACGAGGGCAACTATGTTGATAGTCCCAAACAAAAAACTAAGACCTCTCCCCCTTGGGTTTGTGGCTTCCGTTTTGCCTCCTCACATCCCCTTGCATACAGAAATATTATAGTTCAAAAATTAAACAGGTGCATGAAAAATGGCAGGTGTTCTCTCAGATGAGCCCTTTTGCCTTGCCGTGCATCTGCTGTCTGAACTCTCAAACTCCCTTGCTGTTTGTCTTCTCAAGCATCTGTCATTTGACTTCCCAACCTTGCCATTAGATGCCTTCGGTGTTACATTTTTTTTCCAGGATAGATGTTTCTCAAATGTTACCTCTGCCCACACCAGAGACTTCAAGGCAGCAAAATTGCAAGTAAAGATTTNAAAATTTTTTTTTTTTTTTTTTTTTTTTTTTTTTCTGTAAGCAACACATCCTATTAAGGTTAACGTTATGCCAAGATGCTCCTTAGATCCCAGGTATTTTTCTGCTCATTTGGGGAGTAGACCACGTGTGCAAAAGACTAGGTATGTAAGAGCAGTTCTTACTCCTCAAAACACTTAGCCCATTGTATTGTAAATATCTGGGTTGTTTTCATGCTCCCTTTGTTTTTTATGAGTTTTTGATTGATTTTGGTTGAATACCAGCCAAAATTTTAACACCTTAGAGGCATCTAAGTTTGTACTTAGGCAGCTACATAAAAAGGTTTCATTATCAGAAGCAGTGAAAAGTCAGAGATTTCTCTGAATTTTGTGGAAACTATAGGTCTTCAGTAATTTTGAAAATATTTTTTTTACTTAAGTGGTGAACTATGGAATCTAATCTATGTACAGACTAAATGACAGCTAATGGGAGGGCAGATCTCCTGCAAATAGCTTACATGCTCTTCTTCGCTATATGGTCAACTGCTTAATTGCTGTTACTATTTCAGTAGTGGCTCAAAGGGTCCAAAGAGCCTGAGTTCCTGATGCATACACCTAGTAAGAAAAACTCTTCATCCAAAATGTAGAGATACAGAAATAAGGTACAGTACTGTACATAAAGTTGTCCAGGCATCAGCCAAAGGAGTTTCACAGTCTATGGATGAGGAGGCAGAGAGATGTAGTGAATGGTACATTTCCTCTGCCTAGTATTTGATATTTCTTGGCAAAGATTATGTGCCTGGGCTGTGACTCCCTACATAAACCAGGCGTGAGTTTCACTGGATCCATTTTTATGAAAGGCTGCGACCATTCAATACTTTTGTCTGTGACTTGAAAGTCAATAAAAAACTGTTGCTGATAGAGCTTATAACTGATGCAAAGAGGCTAAGAATGGTTAATAGTGGTAAGGACTTAGAAATGACTGATTTAGATAATTTATTAATGTGACCTATTCAAACAAAGTAGTGTCTAAATCAATGGAAGTACCTTACGTGGTATATTAATGTATATTAAACAAACACACAAACAAGAAGAAAATGCCCCACAACTTAAGATCTAAAAACTAATGCCCCAGAATTGAATAAACCAGTTACCTTCTATACAACCAGATCGGAGAAAGGGAAAAAAAAGAATTGTGAATGATAATTGTGCACTGGGAAAAAGAATAAACTCCTTGGCTGTGTTTAAACCATCTTCTAAGAGCACCATGAAGTCTTCTTTGAGGCTGTTGTTCAAAACTTGCAGGCACAAACTTCAGAGTATGCAAAAGAGATGCCCAAGAGAAGACTGCACACTGAAAATAAGGGGGAGGAGAAGAAAAAGAAGAAATAAGGAGAGATTCTGCTTATGGCCGCTCCCCAGGCTGCTGGTTTAGTCTAGTATAAACATAGATCTTGAGTACAGACTATACAATGAGACTTTTGGGTGTGCTGAATCATACTACATTGACAATAGAAGGCATTGTGAAGTATTTTCAAAAAATAAGTCATTGCTTGGTAGGTATAGCAGTCTGACCCTAAGACTTTGTAACAAGATTTGATTGCCATCAGTGTGAAAAAAATATTTAACTTTCTATACTTCGAGGAAGTTAGAAAGACAAAAATGCAACTGTGACATTTGAGGAAATGAAAAGTCAACATATAACAATGTAAATCACACATAGCAAATACAGCTATAATAAACATACCTTTATCCATCTTAGATACAATGACAAATACTTCCAAAATTCAAATTATATTTTACAGCCTAAGTAAATATTAAAAGGCCGCCAAATCTGCTAGCATAAATCCCTGTGACCTCGTAAGTTTTCACCATGCGCATTAAATAAAATGAGAATGAACCATGAAGGCATTTTTGCTCTGCTGAGAGAACACACAGGTAAAAAGAGATAGTTTTACCAGCTGCTTTCAGAAGTGCTGTATTTCTGGAAGACCTGTGGAACTGTGGGTTTGTTTACAGGCAGGTTTTGTGTTATTTTACTGCTAAAGTCATGGAAATGGTCGTAAATTATTTGCATGGTGATGGCACCTGCAGTGCAGGAATGGTAATAATCAATTACCAGAGACAGCATCTCAAAGAGCTTATAGTTTGAGACAAAACATTCCACTATGCGAATAATTTATACTGGGACACGTGTGGTCACTCTGGTAGGGTGGATCACTTCAACTGGCTAAACTGTGTTTTTGCAGGCCACACCAGGGAAAACACTTAGCACGGTAGCTTTCCACAGTGATGGCGTACGTGCATGCATTTACCTCCTGTGCGATGCAGTGTAACTGCAGTGGGAGGCACGTGCAGTGCCATCGGGGGAGAGAGGGTGCACAGGAGACTCCACAAAAGCAGCTGAAGGTCTTGACAGTTCACACCCTAGTTTTCTCCCATCTTTTTGTGCCCATGCCATCAGATCGCTTCCTTTACTGTTAGTAATCTCAGTCTGTCCCTATTAATAATCTTTGAGCAAGTCTTGCAGAACTGCAGCAGTAATCAGTGTTTCAAGCTGTAACACCGACTGCACCACATACAGAGGCTTAAAATTCCTTTTTCTCTGATAATTTGAAGCTTTATGTTTAATATTTATTGCAATGCGTAGTCTCAGGAGATGACAGCGATGCATGATAAATATGTTATCTCCCCCCCCAAAACAAACAGACATCCATCTGTCTATCCAAAAGATGGTATTTGCCAGCTGTGCATATATAAAGAGTAAATGTAAAACCAGCTGTTCAGTCAGTTCATCCCATATAGTGAGGTTGTCACTGTAATCACTTTGGCTGGGAAAATTTCCAGTCATCACACTGCTGCTCCTCATGAATCACACTTGTCAGGAAAACGTCAGCATCTTTTATATGGCATTTGGTTATTTTTAGAATAAATGCTATGAGTGTATTTAGGGCAATTACTTTCAGGACTTGAGAGAAATCAATTGATAACACTAAAAATCATATGTCTGGTTCTCCATTCAAGCAGCAGACTTGATGTTTGAATAAAAGCATAGTGTTATCCTTCCAGTGCACTCATAAGAAGCCCCAACAATAAAGCCTCATACAGTTTCCTGAATTTCTGAAAAATGGACAAGTTGGAACAGTCCTGAGAAAAGCAGTGACAGTGACTGGTCAGAGATCTAGAAAAAATTGCTAGGAGGAGAAATCTGAACAATTAGTGTTGTTAAGGAAAAAGGAAAAAATGACAGAAGACATGAGAACAAATTTCAAATAGGTTAAAGTCTGTCACAAAAGAAAAGGCAATGATCTGGTCTTGTTTAAATTTAGTGGATAGACTAGCAGTAAAGATTCAAGCTGGATATTAAGAGAAAATGTCTATAGATTATGATGAATGTATTAGCTAACTTAAACTTAAGCATATGTGTCTAAATACTTGGGTAGGATCCCATGGCATCTACTTGTAGAAATTTTGTAATTCTCTTCAGAGATATACAGATACAAGCTATAGATTTTATAAATATACAACAGTATGCTAACAGCATTTCAGTGGAAAACTAAAAGGTGCCTAATGAAAGCTCTGTGGCTATCTATTAGTACTGCTAATCTACAGAGAATGGGTGGACGACTTGCATTTTTAACTGAAACCAGAAGTTTTGATTAGGCACAGGTACTGCAATGTCAGGGAAAACAAGTGACTGGTGCCGCCTTCTGGGACCCATGATGTCAAATGTGCCTGGTCCAATTTTTCATTGATGCTTTACCTAATAAAGAGGATTTTCTACATCCTACAATAGTACCCCAGTCCATGAATTGCACAATATCAAAGTGTTGTTCTCCTCCTAACTTAGCACTCCAACACTTTTCCAAAGGATCTTTGGTTAAAACTGAAATATCTTTGATGAAATAGCACATTTTCATGACATTTTTAAAGGGAAAATTGCTTCTGTACAACACTATTTTTCTGAAGTGTTCAACGTAAGAAATGGTTGGGAATGTTTCTTTAATTAGCTACTACTTTTTTTATCTATCTGAAGTGTTCAACGTAAGAAATGGTTGGGAATGTTTCTTTAATTAGCTACTACTTTTTTTATCTAAATCAAAATATTCCTGGCTATAGGTTTCAAGATCTGCACCTGAAAATATTAAGTTTTGGAATGTAAGTCTGTTTCGTTGTGTTTTGGCTTTCAGATTATATTTATATTAATTAGTTATTACAGCTCTGTACTTGATAATGTAGATGAACAGGTGATTTGTATGCTGTTTGAGATTATCAAGACAAATTCAAAAAAGTTGATTCATTATCAGCATGGTTAGTCAATGTTTTCTAATACAAATTGTTGTGAATGTCTGTTCTCCAGGAAACATCAACATTTTGTATCCATTTAGTTTGAACACATTTTTGAAACATGGAAATGTCTTGGCAAAGGGAAATTCTGTTTTTACCATTATCATAGATAATGTAATCAGGGCTCAGCTGCACTATTCAGAGCTGTACTATCTCAAAGCTCAAGGATAGATTCTTTCTCCATATATAAAATGGAAAAATGCTATAGGATATGAGGAAAAACGGGTCACTGAATACCAGAATAAACTGTGAAAGGCTCATTTAAATTAACTGTAGTTCTGATTAGCCTCATTACAGGCACAGATACTTTTTGGATTTCAGTCTCTGATATTCTCTGACCCATACAATCCAGTCACAAGAAAAAGCTAAATAACTGAAAATTTACTCATGCCTTTTTTCCATTTTTTGCCAGTCCCTTTGCCCTTTGAATTAACTCCGGTCCTAAAATAGGATTTACCTGGATTTATCATCATTGACTTCTGCACTATAAAGTATTCCTCTGCGGTTCTTTAAATTCTTCTTAGCTTGGCATTTCTAGTGTGTACACAATCATGTGAGTCTGCAGTTTAATTTGGTTGCATTTATACATGTGCACATCTGGCCACTCAGACNGAACTATGCTAGGAGAAAAAAAGGTTAGTAACTCTTTCCACATACATACATAGCTAAAGAATACAGCAGCTCCCGTTGTCTTTTGGGGTGTTTCTCACAAAGAGAGATTAGAGTATTGATTTCCAGGGAGTTGTACACCACCAGGTGTAAATGCAGTGTATATCACTAAAAGCATTAGACAAAAAAGAGGTAAACTGAATGCTCTTATGAACTCAATGATAGCACCCATTTTATATGTTTCTTGTCAGTTCTTTTTTTAAACATCATGTTCTTTTTTAAAAAAAAGAAGTGTCTGGGCTAGGTGGGGAACTCTGGCTGTACCTCATGCCCTTGGAGAACAATGGAGCCTCCATGAAGCCGAAGAGCTTCAAAAGTTTAAGGTGTGGCAAGCAAAGGAAGGGTAAGATTCAGCAAAGAGATGGGAGTCTGTAGATTGGCAGAGTGCCTGAAAAACTGCTGAGACAAGCAGGAACAGATACATTCAGAAAAAAATCCCTCAAAAGTCACTGGAGACTTTGGGGCAACCAGAAAATCAAGCTTTTAATAAATGAGTTTGGAAGCAAGGAATTGCTCTGCAAGGCCACAACAAATAGGTGAAGATGTGTCTATGAACTTCTTTTCAGTTCTCTCNGTGGATAGACTAGCAGTAAAGATTCAAGCTGGATATTAAGAGAAAATGTCTATAGATTATGATGAATGTATTAGCTAACTTAAACTTAAGCATATGTGTCTAAATACTTGGGTAGGATCCCATGGCATCTACTTGTAGAAATTTTGTAATTCTCTTCAGAGATATACAGATACAAGCTATAGATTTTATAAATATACAACAGTATGCTAACAGCATTTCAGTGGAAAACTAAAAGGTGCCTAATGAAAGCTCTGTGGCTATCTATTAGTACTGCTAATCTACAGAGAATGGGTGGACGACTTGCATTTTTAACTGAAACCAGAAGTTTTGATTAGGCACAGGTACTGCAATGTCAGGGAAAACAAGTGACTGGTGCCGCCTTCTGGGACCCATGATGTCAAATGTGCCTGGTCCAATTTTTCATTGATGCTTTACCTAATAAAGAGGATTTTCTACATCCTACAATAGTACCCCAGTCCATGAATTGCACAATATCAAAGTGTTGTTCTCCTCCTAACTTAGCACTCCAACACTTTTCCAAAGGATCTTTGGTTAAAACTGAAATATCTTTGATGAAATAGCACATTTTCATGACATTTTTAAAGGGAAAATTGCTTCTGTACAACACTATTTTTCTGAAGTGTTCAACGTAAGAAATGGTTGGGAATGTTTCTTTAATTAGCTACTACTTTTTTTATCTAAATCAAAATATTCCTGGCTATAGGTTTCAAGATCTGCACCTGAAAATATTAAGTTTTGGAATGTAAGTCTGTTTCGTTGTGTTTTGGCTTTCAGATTATATTTATATTAATTAGTTATTACAGCTCTGTACTTGATAATGTAGATGAACAGGTGATTTGTATGCTGTTTGAGATTATCAAGACAAATTCAAAAAAGTTGATTCATTATCAGCATGGTTAGTCAATGTTTTCTAATACAAATTGTTGTGAATGTCTGTTCTCCAGGAAACATCAACATTTTGTATCCATTTAGTTTGAACACATTTTTGAAACATGGAAATGTCTTGGCAAAGGGAAATTCTGTTTTTACCATTATCATAGATAATGTAATCAGGGCTCAGCTGCACTATTCAGAGCTGTACTATCTCAAAGCTCAAGGATAGATTCTTTCTCCATATATAAAATGGAAAAATGCTATAGGATATGAGGAAAAACGGGTCACTGAATACCAGAATAAACTGTGAAAGGCTCATTTAAATTAACTGTAGTTCTGATTAGCCTCATTACAGGCACAGATACTTTTTGGATTTCAGTCTCTGATATTCTCTGACCCATACAATCCAGTCACAAGAAAAAGCTAAATAACTGAAAATTTACTCATGCCTTTTTTCCATTTTTTGCCAGTCCCTTTGCCCTTTGAATTAACTCCGGTCCTAAAATAGGATTTACCTGGATTTATCATCATTGACTTCTGCACTATAAAGTATTCCTCTGCGGTTCTTTAAATTCTTCTTAGCTTGGCATTTCTAGTGTGTACACAATCATGTGAGTCTGCAGTTTAATTTGTTTGCATTTATACATGTGCACATCTGGCCACTCAGACACAGTTTCACATTCAACAGGGTATGGCTGGGAAGAAAGAGGTGAATGAAGGAGGAGTCATGAGGAGCAAAGCCAGGGGAGCATCTAACAAAGTCATAGACAAGGTTTTAGGAGATTATTCCTTTCATAGACTTTGCAATAATACTTCACAGTTATACAGAGACTTTGATTTGGTGAGAACAGGAGCTGATTAATTACATCTAGAAAACTGGGCTGTGGAAACCCTGTAGGAATTTGTGAGCTGAGCCCTGNCTCATGCCCTTGGAGAACAATGGAGCCTCCATGAAGCCGAAGAGCTTCAAAAGTTTAAGGTGTGGCAAGCAAAGGAAGGGTGAGATTCAGGAAAGAGATGGGAGTCTGTAGATTGGCAGAGTGCCTGAAAAACTGCTGAGACAAGCAGGAACAGATACATTCAGAAAAAAATCCCTCAAAAGTCACTGGAGACTTTGGGGCAACCAGAAAATCAAGCTTTTAATAAATGAGTTTGGAAGCAAGGAATTGCTCTGCAAGGCCACAACAAATAGGTGAAGATGTGTCTATGAACTTCTTTTCAGTTCTCTCTCATGCAGTCAACTTTGTAGTCACTTTAAGTTTTACAGAAGCTAGCTATTCTAGTTCTTGTTCAAACTTGGCTTTTGAGATTATAACCCCCCTTGGTGTTTTGGGTATGCTCTTTAATAAGAAACATGCCTAGGTAGATTCACCTTAGAGCTCTGGATCCTGTTCCAAACCCATTTATACATTTGTCTTCCAGAACATCTTGTGGCAAAGATAACCACAGTTTAGCTGTGCATTGCATTCACTTTCTCAACAGCATTCTTGATCTTATAGACTCTACCACCTTTTTCAGTCCTCTCTTTTTTCTCATACATGGATTCATGCCTACAATTGTCCTTGTAGACATCCTCTTCACCTCTTCCTAAATCGTTATATAACCTGTTTGAAGTGGGGTTTTCAGGACTGCAGGAAGTATTGAAGATATAGGAATATTATGGATTAAAACCACATAAAGATATGTT
>VYZW01006374.1:28326-45570 GCA_013401315.1 Balaeniceps rex | reverse complement strand
TCATTGATTCATCTCTCAGAAGGAGAAGGGCGCTTCTGGAACTAGTACTGTTAAACTAACATGAGCAATTGTCAGTTATCAACACTCATGCTCCATGTTTCATCAACTCCCTGAGAATCAGCTTTGTTACATCACCTCTTCACTNTCACATGCTTACACCATAATTTTTAGCATTATTAATTTGCTGACAATCCACTGATTGCTACAAAAGGCAGAAGACAGCCTGGGTAAAGATCTGAATCTGGCTTCTGGTTTGACAAGGAACTTCATGTGGTAAATGCTTAAGAAAAGAAAAATATTAGATGAGAAGACTACAGTCATATAAAACATTTTACGTTATTAAAAATTATTCAAGGAATGTAAATAATGCTATTTCCATATGTCCTCAATATATTTTTCACTTTAGACATCTGTTTGAGCATTATATTCCACCTGGAACTTTTGTTTTGTTAGAAGCATTAGCAGATGCCAAAACCCCATTTTAAACAAACCAGCTCAGTGGAACTGGGAAGTACTAATGCACCATTTTGAAAGAATCCCGAGAGATTTTGAGGAATCCATGCATTTGTCGTCATATCTGAGTGACTCAGTTCTTCTGGAACAGGGATAAAGATTTTCTGATGGTCTTTTTGTTTCTATTTATGGGAGGGATCCAGTTTATAAGCATACAGTTTTAACAGTAGAGGCAGATGTTTCTGATAACCTGGAGAGCTAGGTTCTGTGCTCTTAACTTGGATACCTGAAGAGCATCGATCTTGAGAGCTTCAAAGGCACCCACCTGTCTCTATTGCCTCTACAGAGAACTTCAACAATTCCTTCAGTAGGTCAAAGTTAGATGCTTAAACTGGGTGGGTGGGACACCACTCCATGATTTTCTGTTTGTTACATGGTGTCTAGATGTGTTCAGCCCTCCAGAGTGCTAAGCCTTATATTTTCAAAAGGAAGATAAAATCCCATGCCCCAAAAATCTGCAGTCAAAATAGAGGAGACAGAGACATGATGAGAGGAAGATGGAATTAGGGAAGATGATGTAAATTTGAATACCAGGTTGGATGTAGGGCTGAAAAGAGAAAAGAGAAATCACATATAGAAAGTCCCAGTCCAATAACTGGGTCTGCAGACCACACTACCAATAACACCATATTAAGCACAGTGCTAGAGACAAAAGGGAGAGACTACATCAATGGCAGCAAAAGATCTAGAATGAGGCCTCTACCTTGGCAATCCCAGAAATAGGTTCAGTCTGGAAATAAGAAGGAGAAGCATACATCCCTGGCTGACTGCACAATGCAATAGGGAGAGGATAGCACCAAACTGGCATCCTGTTCTGAACACTAAAACGTTTCATTTTTTTACTTTGGTTTCTGATATTTTATGGTAAACAAAGCTTCCAGTTTTATCATATGCAGACAATATATAACAAGACTTATTTATACTGTTAATAACTTCTAAGTGACATCCTTTTTTCTTTTTACTGTAGAAATGCTACTTTCTTTATAAAGTAAAAAAAAAAAAATCTGCTGCTCAGGGTTGTCTAGGAGCAATCTGCATCAGTGATTGGATTATGTACTAACAGCATTACTTATCCCCATCTGAGAGGTACCCTACAGGGAAAAGCTCCAAAGAAAGACACTGCATTAAGGGAAGATTTGGAAGTCTGATTGCATTCTGTTTCCATCTCTCTGCAGGGCTGGCTGTCAATGGCATTCAGAGCCACACAGCAGAAAAGGAAAAACAACTCTCTTTCTTTAGCGTTGTGAGTCATCAGTGATTGAAAGCATCTTTACCCCAGTTTAAGGTCTGGCCAGGGGATGTGATCCAGAGTTCACTGAGAATTTGCGTTCACTTCATACAGGTTCAACTATGGCCTGTATTTTTCAGTTGGAAACCGATTATTTTACAGTATCATGAAAGTGAAGGAATAAAGTGTGTAAATCTTATAGTGAAGATGCAGTTCATAACTATAAACTTTCTCTCAAGCAGTGAATCTGGATCCAGATGGTATACAATATTAAACGAGAGAATCTGGATCCAGATGGTATACAATATTAAACTAGTGATATCTCTCTAAGCACATTTAAAAATAATTAATATTACCATGGATTTCCTCCAGACTTCTTCCCTATCATGAATAAAGAGCAGTATGTTCCCTTAGGAGGGGAAAATTGCAAAGTTTTCTGTGTTAACCACTAAGTAACTTATTTACTTTCATCATCCAGTGATTCAGTAGGTCATGACTTGAATTCTA
This sequence comes from Balaeniceps rex, assembly GCA_013401315.1. Classification (NCBI taxonomy): domain Eukaryota; kingdom Metazoa; phylum Chordata; class Aves; order Pelecaniformes; family Balaenicipitidae; genus Balaeniceps; species Balaeniceps rex. The sequence goes on along the minus strand of VYZW01006374.1, from coordinate 43,322 downwards.
AGGGTTGGAGAGACCAGCAGATCTCAATAGTTTTCCACTGAAGAGCTTTATGGAATAGTTTCTCAAATGTGGGATAGCTTCCCCAAATGTCCCCAAAATTTGTGTTACAGTGTCTTAACTCATTGGAAGAACCACCTAGAGCCAAATACTTAGATAATTTACAGAATTTAAAAGACACGTGAGTGTGTAGAAACACACAAATATACATAGAAATATGCCTCATCATACCTGAGTTTCAATTTATTTTGACATATACGATCCTACAATCTGGAACAGAAGAAAATCTCCACATTAGAAAGATTCTGACTTTTCTCTCAGAGTATATTTTTAATTGTATTTTTTTAGTTTGAACATAGGGTTACAAGATTGGAAAACCGCCCAGTATTGAAATTCAGATCTAATTGTCTACTAAAATGTTTTATCTGCATGAACAGAAAATAGCTACATTGCTTGCAAAAGGTAGGAGCAATTTAAAAATCTTCAGTCTCTTTATATCACATACCACAGAGCAGCAGCTGGATGGAAAAACAAGAAGTAAAGATGAAGAATGCAAATACATCTACAAATTAAAATGAAGATTTTTTCAACAGAAGTTATTGCTCATGAAACAGGGAGATTGGCGCCTATTTTAACATTTGAGGGTCAGAACCTCCAGAAGCATCAGATAATTTAACTCCAGTAACGTAAATATGCAGCAACGGAATATCTGCCCTTGGGATTTCATATGCAAAATTTGTTTATTATTTTCCTTTATGTGAAATAAAATTAGCATAGAATACTTTTTGCCCTTTGTGTATCAAAAAATGTGTAGTGCTTTCCATTGTTGAGCACTGGTACTTGTCCTCAGTTTTTATTCAAGTGTTTTAATACTTAAAAAGTTCTAACATCCTAAGGGACTACTGAATGAGGTTTTGCTTTGCTCAATCAGCATCTTCCTATATATATACAGATTAAGGTCTTACTGGTACCAAGTCACAGTCACCACATTTGTGCTGGGGTTTTTTCCATTAACATATTTCCAAGTTTTTCTGTCAGTCAAGATTAGCACAATATCATCTAGGAAAATTCAAGTATGACATATTTTTAAATTACTTAGCATCATTGTTTAGCCTATTACACAACATATTAGGTTTTGATTTTGATTTAAAAACATTTGAGTTTTAATGTTAACTCTGCTACTTACTTGCTTTTTTAATATGGGCAAGTCACTTTATCTTAATCTTCTCTTATTGCTGTGTCTTGAGTGAGGATTGCTGAATGTCCCCAATAGCTTCTAGTGTCACTGTCATGAGAGCAACAATAATAGCAAACAGCACTGCATTATAAAAAATACCTCAGAAAAGCAGAAGTGAGAATTTATATATTGCAGTTTCAAATATTTAGACAATTGACAAACATTTCCCTTGTCTCTGCAGTCCTGCAGCTTTGCAAATCAGGCTAGAATATGTTTCAAAGGCAAACAAAACATAACAAAACAAAAACCCTCACATAGATTAAAATGTGACGAGGTAATATTACTAAAATGTCAGGTATGTTAGGTATCTACAGAAAAGGAAATTATAGTCTTTCTGATTGAAGCAGCCTCTCACAGGGTCATCTAAAGATTTCAAAACAATGAAGACAAGTGCCAGAATATTTTGAATTCATCTTGACTGTGTTAGCAATGATAGCAGATGATCTTGCTTCCAGTCAGAAATAAAACCAATCAACTGCAAAGGCATTTGCTTTTTCATATTTTTTTCTTTTTCATCTACCCACTTGTGCTTCACCTTGCTGTGTCTCATTGATGAACAATATAAGCTTGAAAAAAAAGTTCTGCATTCTTTATTCACATACTTCGTTTCTTTTAAGATACAGATTCTTTACAGCCTGAGATAAGGCTATTGCAGAGTTCAGCTTCATAGGAACAGGTATGATGTTTTGATGCTGGTTTATCATGACCTGCATTTCTTTAACAGCACCTCCAAACTGCACTCCATACTTCTTTGCTTTCCCACGAGCAAATATGGACCTTGGATGAGCTTGAGGGAGGAACACTGCTTTGTGATGGTTGAGCTGGAAAGCTGTGACTGTGTATGGCACTGCTTACATAGCCTCGCCCCACCTGAGACATCACCTTACTGAGTAATGCGATGTAAGGAGAAAGGGACCAGAGGAAGAGCTGCATGCAAGAGAAGAGGGAATTTGTCTGGTCACACGATGGATAAAGGGCCACGATGCTGCTTGGCACACCTCCCCTGCTATGGGAGACCCGCTGAGCATGGGGTCCCAGGAGGAGGCACTGGTCAGAGCATCCTGATGCGGGTGAGGCATAGTGGAGCTGAGCTGTGGATGCATGGGCTGTAGGTACTGCCCACGATAACAGAACATGAACTGGGAGTCAAATGAGCAGACATGCTGTGAGGAGCTTGGCAGGCCTGTTGCAGGTCTCAGCCAACATGTGCCAGTTCAGCTGCCTGTAAGACCCTGTTGTGAATTTTCTAGGCCAAATGGAAGAGTCACAGGCCCAGACCATAGCCCATAAAAGAGGAAAGACGCTGGGGAGGCCTTGGGGGTTTTCTGTTATTGCAACTGATATGAATGTCCTGGTGTTAGTTGCAGCCACTGACTGGATGAACACTAACAAAATTGCATGTTTCTTTTTCAAGCTCATGGCAGTAAATGGGAGGAAGGGAGATTTCTGCTTGCTCTGCTGGTTCCTCAGGGAACCACAGAGATCATCCCAATAGGCAAGAGATTGGCACCGTTCGTTACTCCTGCATAATGCCTGCCAGTGACATATCCAGCGCGTCTAAGCTTCAATGAGCCTCAAAATCCTGTATGTCACTCATCCAGCACTACTCATTTAACAGCACCCATTATCCAACCCATTAGAAAGTGCCCCATTTTGGCAAAAATAGGACCCCTAAGTGTTTGGTCCAGCCAGTTAAAATCCCCATATAGTTTCCTGCCCTTTTTGTAATGTTTAGGCACCACTCAAAAATCAGCTGTGGCAAGAGAGAAAACTGAGCTTTTTAATTTTTTTTTGTCTTTTTTTTTTTTAATACACAACTCAGTGTAGGTCACTGATTACTGAAAACCATAAGCTCAAGTTCTTGGAAGTTTAACACTGGAATTAGCATAGTCTAACTACTATCTCTCATTATTAAAGTCACTTGCACAAGATACAATAGCAACTTTCTCCCTCTGGTTTCCCACTGATGTACTAATGTAATGCAATGTAACAAATGCAGAAAAGTTTACTTTCATGCATTCTTTTTTCTTTTTTTTAAGCTCAAAAGTTTTATCCTTCTAGGTCAGATTGTCAGCTGAATTCATTCAGTGGTGATCAGAGCATGAGCAACATTATGTGCCTATTAGCGATGTCCTCTGCTTCTCTTAGCCACCCAATCCTTAGATGACATTGATTGATATAATTACACCAGAGAGACTGGAACAACATGGGTATACTTTAGCTGAGGATCCACCCCACTGACTACACTTGAAGATGGGAATTTTCAGCTAAGATGTGATGTCAAAGAATTGAGAGCACTCTTTTTTTAAACTGGCATTGAAAATTCCCTTACTCTCAGTGTAACATTCACTTGTATTAGAAAAGGACGCTGATTTAATCAAGCCATATCTAAATCTCTACCTGAATCTTGCATCTAATTATGCTTTGGAATAAATTCTTGTATTCCCCTTACCCCACCCCCACTTAGGATTCTGGCAGAAAATAATGAGTTTTAGCAGCACGTAGGTGTTTAAACCTCTTCTGATCTTGAAGAGGTAGAAACAGAACAAATGAGACCCTCTGTCGTTGAGCTCTGATGTGTGTGGCGGCACAAGCAGGGCTCTGGACAAGGGATTGTTTCTATACACTTGATTTGCAGAGCATGACACGTGCAGGAGCACCTACTCTCTCCACATTTGTTTGCCTGATTTTGATGACACACAATGAAACGGCACATCTAAGGAAAGACATAAAGCTTTGCCAATGGCGGTTTTCCACCTAAGCCAGCTGTAGCAAATTACATCCTAAGAGACATCACGGACAGCAATGAAGGCAGCAGCAAATGCCATGAGCTAAAGATGTCAGCACAAACCATTCAGAGCTTGAACTGAAGCCCACTGCAGACTTTCACATCGCAGCAAAAGTCTTTGGATTGCCCTGCTGAACACAGAACTTGTTGTAAGGATTTGTCCTTCATCTGGCTCCCTTCTTTTCCCAGCTGACAACAGCCTAAGAGGAGAAGTGCATTCTCAGGAAAATGAGACCATGTGCTACAGCTACTTCCAGCTACGAAAGAATATACTATAATCAAGCATTTTAGAACCACAACATTTCAACATTAATTTTATTCAAATCTTTTCCATTATAGGGGGTATTGCCATTTTTAGATTCATCCTGACCATAACTGATATCCCATGCCAGCTTTTAAAAAAAAAAAAAATGTGGGTCTTCAAACAGTTCCTTAATGAGCATCACTTTGGTGCACACATCTTTGTGTAGCATTTTAAAAGTCAGTTTCACAAAAATCTGTACCAATACAATGCCTGTTTAGCAAAGTTTTTAAAACATTATGTGATCACTATGTATTCTTTACCAGCAGAGAAAAACCAAGATGCACATCACTCAAGAAAGCTTAAAATTTCAGTAAAGTTTCTTCAGTTCAAACATGAGCTGGCAAAGGCGTGAAAACAATTGGATGCACCTTTAATCTGTGATAAATGTAGGTCAGTTTGACTCCATCTATGCCATATTGAAAGAGGGCTGAGCTAAGTTACATTACCTTGCATTTGCCAAGGGCTAACATCGAGATCTTTGAGAGCTACCACAGCTCAGCTGGCCCTCCGTAATCTGCTGAGCTGGAGTAATATATCTGTGGTTTGAGCCTTCATTTGCCTTGTGCTGAGAATCTTGAGGATGAGGATAGATAGCGAGACTTAGGTATTAAATAACTTCTTTTGAAAGATAAAACATGCAGCTCAACAGCAGCTGAATAATAAGAAGGGTTTGTAACGGCAAGGGGTAATCTTCTGGTTGGGACAGGGCCAAAAATACATCAATATGGTTAATGCATGAAAAATGACAGGAAAAAACAGCGAAGACTGAGAAACTGCTGAGACAAATACAATTAAAATAGACACCCTGCATTGAATGGGACTAACTCTGATGAAAATACATTTCCATGTCTCCTGTGGCAACTTTTCTGGAGAAAAACATTACCTAATTTTTCAAGTAGGAAAGAAATCTGGAATCCAGTCTTTTGCAGAGTTCATGCTCCTATTTTAAAACCTCCTTTTAGTTCAGATTTCCTTCATTTCAGTAGGTTAGAAGTTCACATTTCCAGCTAACATTCTGGACTTTTACCTTTGCAGTGAACGCTCTTTGGCAAATGTGATATAAATAACAGCAAAATCCCTCTTGGCGGCACATCCCTTCTTTACATTCACTGGACCTGGCTACCAGCACTAGCACCCTTGGAAAACAGGCACTTTACCTCTGAACACAGTGAGGTTTGATCTTTCCACCAGTTTTAAGTAGGCTTAATGCCCTGTGCGTTCTTAATTTTTAACAGATAGATTTTCTACCTGCCCACACTTCACCTTTTCAGTGCTGCCATTCCCTACAGAGCAGCTGCCAGATGTAAACCCATGGGTGGCTTTGTGTTAGTCGTAGACAAAGCGATTTCTTGTACTGGTGTGCCAAATATCCAAAGCATTTTGACACTCTCCAGGATGAAAGGTGTGATGTAATATGATTATCATGACTGCGCCATTGATTCCTGCTGAAAGTGTCTGAAGGATCCTTCATTATCTTGTTAGCTGAAGGTGTTTGGTTTTGCCATTTTGATTATCCTCTTACTTCAGTTTCTTCCTTTAGATCTCTTTGCTATCGATACATCTGGCCTTTTTAAGTGGTTTCTACTACAGGGAGAAGGTAAAGAAGCAGGGAAACCCTATGACTAATGCTGCATGCAGGGTTACCAAGGCTGAAGACAGTAGTACACCTTAATCACTTCTGGGAAGAAGAAAAAAAAAGAAGGGAAGGGAAGGGAAGGGAAGGGAAGGGAAGGGAAGGGAAGGGAAGGGAAGGGAAGGGAAGGGAAGGGAAGGGGAAAAGCTATGTCACAAGAATAATTGTTGTACCACATATCCACATGACGTTCTTCCCACTTGTCAGCAAAGCCTGTGGGGGGAAATCAAAGACATCTGAACTCTGTTATCCCTTTCCTCAGAGGAATATAAACAGTGTGCTGACCTCAATGTCCTGCTCTAGTTTTCCTTCTTTGCCTCACTCTGCTTTTGCCCTGCCAATCATGACTCTTTCAGGTAAATATATTAAACTTTGTTTGCAACTATTCTGGTTTTAGATTATTGAGCCTTCCAGAAAGGTTCTCAAGGGCAGGGCATGAGAGTGTCTGGTTGGACATACTCAGCAGCAAGCTTTTCCTTCATTTTAACACATCTTTTTATGTATAGTGATAAGAAAGTGGAGAGGGGAGGAAGAAAAGTTATTAATTGGAAATTGAACTAAAGCCCATGAAATAAAGCTCTTGGATGTCTACTAAAAATCACTCCTTTGATAATGTCTTCTACCTTAAGATATAACTTATGGTATCATTCATCTTTGATTTTTCATTTCTTCAAATAAGTGCTTAAAAATAATGGTTTTCACTTTCCAAAGGAAGCAGGAAACCCAGCTGAGTACTTACTTTAGCCTTCACTTGCAAAAGAATATCATAAAGGCAATAAAAATGTGCACAGATACCAAATGAGTGTAAAGTCAAATTTCTCAGATGCACGGTAAAAAAAAAAAAAAATTTATAGCTTAGACACACCAAGTGAAATTCATCTGCCCTAGCATCAGTGCCAGAGTTAGTGGCATAATTCTACATTGTCAGTAGAGTGAAATAGGCACCTCCAGGAGACAATTGTTTTCATCCAGTGATACATGCATGCAACAGATTGCATGAATTGCCCTTTGGAGATACTTATTTCTCTCATTAACTACGGAGGGACTCTACAGTGACAGTCTGAAGTTTGACTATTCCATCATAGATGCCTTAAATCAGGCTAGATTAATTTCACCAAGAATGACCTTCCAATATGAAATCCAAGTGTCTAACTGACCTGTTAAAGAGCTCTAGAAACACCAGAAAACTCTAGTTAACACCAATCCGAGCTCAGAAAAGAGAAAATAAAAAGGGAAAAGACATTATAATAATTTAAAATAGAACATAAGAATCCAAGGGAAAGAAAATGATGATATTAAATAGGAAATATTAGTCTAGAGAGTAGCAAAAAGCTAACCTCAGCCAATACAAAGTCACCTTTGAATAGTCACAGACAGTTAATGCTGCAGGGAATGAGTTCCAGAGTCTGAAAATGTCACTTTATGCATTGTTAAAAGCACCTGTCTTCAACACAAAAACAAACAAACAAATGGAAAAACACTACGTGTATTATAGCAGAAATGAACTGGGTGTTGGGTTTTTCTTTTTTCAGTGTTGCAAATGCATGTTCAAGGCATTTAACTATTAAGAGAAACTGAATATCGATTTCATTTCTACGTCTTCAAATCGTCCACTAGACAAAATTGACTGTCACTAATCAAAAAATAGCCAATGTTTTCTAAAATGTAACATCCATAGTAGCAACCATTAAATTTGCCCTTATCTTAAAAAGAATAAAGTAGAGCAAATTCCCAGTCACACTGTAGTGGCTTTGACCTTAAGGAGGTTTGGAAAAAGACTCTGGAAAACAGTGGCTTTGTCAGTGGAGCCTTTCAAGTGCTAGAATCAAGACCAACATTACCTCAGACTTTTGGCAACTGTCATGAAAAACAAAGCATGTTACTAGGTCAGAGGTTTTGAATGCACTGTGGGTCAAAACACAGATCCTTTCTAACACCCAGCTCACTAAAAACTCAGTGGGAATTTTAGAGCGGGCAAAAAGATTATGGAGAAGATCATACTGGGTTCTACTGAAAGGCATTTAAAGAATAATGCAATTGTCAGGCACAGTCACCATGGGTTCACAAAGGGAAAGTCCTGCCTATCTAATCTGATACCCTTCTATGATAAGGTCACCCGCCTAGTGGGTGAAGGGAAGGCAGTGGATGCAGTTTTTCTGGATTTTAGTAGTTTAGTAAGGCTTTTGATACTGTCCCTCACAGCATCTGTCTGGACAAGTTGTCCAACTGTGGGATGAGCAGGTACACCCAGTGCGCTGGGTGAAGGACTGGCTGAACAGCAGGGCTCCAAGGGTTGCTGTGAACGGGGCTACATCTGGCTGGCGACCGGTCACCAGCAGTGTTCCTCAGGGTTCGATTCTAGGGCCAGTTCTGTTCAACATATTTATCAATGATGTGGATACAGGAGTTGAATGCACCATAGCAAGTTTGCTGATGATACCAAATTGGGAGGTGCTGTTGACTCTCTTGAGGGACAAGAGGACTTGAGGAGGGATCTAGACAGGTTGGAGCATTGGCCAATGATTAATGGGATGAAATTAACAAGTCCAAATGCCGGATTCTGCACCTGGGACAGAGTAACGCCAGGCACAAGTATAAACTGGGAGAGGAGTGGCTGGAGAGCAGCCCTGCAGAAAGGGATCTGGGGGTGCTGGTCGACAGCAGGCTCAATGTGAGTCAGCAGTGTGCCCTGGCAGCCAAGGGGGCAAACCGCATCCTGGGGTGCATCAAACACAGCATAACCAGCCAATCAAAAGAGGTGATTATCCCGCTGTATTCAGCATTGGCGTGGCCTCACCTTGATTACTGTGTGCAGTTCTGGGCCCCACAATTTAAGAAGGATGTTAAGGTCCTTGAATGCATCCAGAGGAGGGCAACAAACCTGCTGAAAGGGCTGGAAGGCATGTCCTATGAGGAGCGGCTGAGGACTCTGGGCTTGTCTAGTTTGGAGAAAAGGAGGTCGAGGGGTGACCTCATTTCTCTCTATAGCTTCCTGAGGAGGGGAAGTGGAGACGGAGGTGGTGATCTCTTCTCCCTGGTATCCAGTGACAGGACACGTGGGAATGGTTCAAAGCTGTGCCAGGGAAGGTTTAGACTGGGCATCAGGAAGCATTTCTTTACCGAGAGGGTGGTCAAACACTGGAACAGGCTTCCTGGAGAGGTGATCGATGCCCCAAGCCTGTCAGTGTTCAGAGGCATTTGGACAATGCCCTTAATAACATGCTTTAACTTTTGGTCAGCCCTGAAGTGGTCAGGCAGTTGGACTAGGTGAGCGTTGTAGACCCCTTCCAACAGAAACAGCCTATTCTATTCTATTCTATTCTGTTCTGTTCTTGGGTAGCTGGATCTACAATTAGCCAGCAACAAGACAGCCACGAGACTGAAGGACAGCAAACAAGAGGAAGCCTGACTCTGAAGCTTTCCAGTTCTGACAAGGCGTTAGGAAGGGGTAAACATAGCAGGCAGCCCCAGCACAGTTATTAAATACCAGCATGGTTAGGATACCCTTCTGGGAAAAGGGCGAAGCAGTTTTCAATCCACTGGTTTGCCTCCATACCAAGTATTCTTGTGCCTAGTATAATGAAGAATAATGTCACTGCTTTCCAAAGAATGAAGGTTGTTCAGTTTGTCATGATCATGGCATGTCTGAGCACCCAGGATATGCGCCAAGCTACCCCTCTTTGATGCCTGTATATTGTTAGTGGGAAAAGGGGACCAAGATCCTAACTTGTCACGCCTGAGTCATTCTGCTGGGGACAGACATTAACACTTTAAGCATCTAAAAAGGACACCCGAGTATCAAGTCCTGCCAGTATTCAATGGGACTGCACTGCTAACGTGCCAAACTCAACTTAAAAATGAGTTTTGATGTTTTTCAGAGTCCTTTTCCAAATCTCCTTAAAGGTCAAATACCATTTACTTCCTTGAATGTATCAGGGACAGACAACTCTACAACTCTACAAGCTCTACAAGCTGCTTCTTAAGATTGTTATTTTTAATGCAATTTGAATTTAGACGCAGCTTGTAGCTACATGGTTGTAAAGTCAGAATAACTTCACTGAAGTGTCTTCTTAAGAAGAAGCTGTAACTCTCAGTTGCCGTGCAGGTAGACTTTTGCTGTTGACTTCAATAGAAGTTTAGGCTCCAGGTTTTCAACTTGCATGAACTAAATGACAGTATCATCAATCACTTGATTTCTCAGTTTACCTCATTATTGTTCAAACAGTTTTATTTATCTGTTTCCTACCTCCATTTAATAATATTTGTAATGTCTTATGAAAATTAGTTTTTGAAAAACACAAAACAAGGAATGAAAACAGGACCTCCTATTGCTTCCCCAAGTAATCAAAATCTGAATCTAAATAGTTCTATGGCAACAGGCTGAGAAAAGTATGTTTTCAATTACTTTATTTCCATGTATAAACTGCACATCCAAATCACACTTTTTGAATAAGTAAACAATTTAATTTTGTTGGTGGCTTGGGTTTTTGTTGGGTTTTTTTTGGGGGGGGTGTCTATTTTCTTTTTTGGTAGGAAATAAACAAGAAGAAACAGGGAATAATCAAACCCATCCAGCATCAGCAAACTTTTCTCATTACACTCTGAGCAATAGCAAGATGGGGAAAATAGCAGATCATTATGTCTGATGAGTATAATTACACTTTTTCAAAAAAGGGGGGAAATCTAGGTTTATCACTACACCTGTTTTTTTTAATAGATACCTTTAAATTCCGCTGAGCATGCAGCAGCAGAAAAATTATTCCTTCTCGCTGTTTGATGGCCTCCAGTAATGCTTAAGAAAAATTGTTTTCCATTCCACTGAACTGTAAAATAAACAAAACAAACCCTTCACTAAATGCTCTAAAGGCCAAAGGGTCTCAGTGAATGAACTTCAAATGGCTGCTTTGCTCATCACAGAAAAAATCCATTATGTGATTGTGTTTAGAAATGGTCTAGCATATTTTGGGTGCTATAGCATTTTAAAATAATAAGGTTTGGAAATAAATAATAAACTGGTGAAGAGGCAGAAAGTAAGTTGCTCCCTAAATCTAAATACAAACGTATTTCAATGTCATTTTCTATACACAAAGAAATGCATAGACCTAAACCAGTTCTATCATTTATAGTGAACGTTATGTTTTCCTGTACTTTTCAGCTTACTTTCATTCCTTCCATGAAAGAGAATCTCATGACCTTTTCAGTATTAGCCTCAAGACATAGCTGGGCTATTCTTTTCATATAGAAACCCAAGACCCCAGCTGGCTAGCATGAAAGCTAACTTTGCCGACAAATCTCTAAGAAAACATGTGATAATGTTCATCTGTATTTTGGGGATTTTTTTTTCTTTTTACAGAAGCTATCAATGCATCTAAATAGAACAGCTTTCTGTAGGTTTTTAGGTTTAACCAGGACCTTCTGAGACCAAGCATTAATTAACATACTGTCCTGAGTGTTACAGGCTAATAAAAGATTGAATATACAGCAGAATCATAAGACTTTCTGGTAACTGCCTCTCTTTTACTGCATCTGTTAGAAAATGTACTACTGGTGTTTCAGGATTCCTAAACTCTTATTCACCACCAGAAAATAAAATCCCTGTAGCATCTGTTCTGTTGTAAGCTCCATTAGGAGATGATTTCCAGCCTCTCAGTAGGATTTCCAAGAACTTCACCGTGGAGTTTACTTTTTATAAGGGATTTCTTTATAACAGCCAAACAATCAGGACAGAGCTTTTCCTTAGAAGATTTTTCTTCTCCAGTTTTGTCAAGTAGGTTTCTTCTACTGGTATATTCAAAGTCCTCAGGATTATCTATTAACAATGTTAGTAGGTAATGAAATACAGAAGACATTCTTGAAAATCCAGGGATGAACTTCACATAATGCTCCTCAAAAAGGGCTTTGGAACAGTATCCAAGACATCTGCAGGGCCTCTTTAAAACCTACCCTTGCACCCATCTTCATTCACAGACATTCAAATCCAACATGCCTCTGATTCTCATCAGAGCTTCTGCCTAAGACAGCCACATTGCTAAAACAGGTAAAGCTACCAGAAAAGCCTGTTTGCAGGCCTCCAGATGTAGCTGCCACCTACGCACTCCCACTGCAGCTCTTGGTAAGAGCAGAAGCCACTCAGGTTTGCAGCTTCTATAGGATGAGGTATTCAGCCGTTTGCGTTGTGTACATCCTTTACCAGTTGCTGTCCATCATCTTCAAGGAAAACCGGCAGGTGGGAGAGGATTTGATCCGCAAGACGAGCCCTGAAGCATGCTGAGGGAGAGGAATACAGAATAGTACAGCTTTTCCTTGCGCTATGGAAGTAGTGGCTACGACACACATTTCAATGAACATTACCTGATCACAGACCATGTGCTCTATTAACAGCATTGGATCTTCCATCAAGCCAAGTCCTATCACACCCTACCCACATACAGCATGCTTGTCTAACATTAGATACTCCAGATAGGTTCTTCAGAAAATTACCATTAAAACCTCTTGGTTGAAGAAGTGTTGGATTATCTGTACAATTGGATTGGATAGCCCTGCAGGACAGTATGTTCTAGATCACACAGGGTTCAGAAAGTAGAAGGGGTCATGCATTCAATTTTGTCTCAGAAAGTACTAGACAAGCAGCTGGGGAGCAGGCAGTGCTTAACTAGACAAAGGATGACACAACATCACTGCTCAGACCATTAGTAAATCATTTCATCTAGTGTAAGACTCAGAACTATGTGACACAGCAGTGATCAGATGTGGAGGACAATTCAAAATACAAAGGGAAGGCAATGCTGAACAGTTATCAAAGTATGACTTGGTCAAAGAAGCACACCTCACACAGACTGGTATTACTGGCGAAGTGGAACAGAATTTCTTTAGTGTCTATCCCTATCTAACTTGTACTTGGCAACCGCTGAGCTGCTATTATCAGGATAAGACTGTGACTGCTTCCAGCCCTATGATATGTGATTGCATTTGGACATGGAGGTATAGGGAAATGAGAAGAAGACCTTTTAAACCACTGCAAAGCAGTCACATGAAAAATTCAGTATGTATTGATGCCTTGTGTGTTTTTCTAAAGTCTTTTAAGACTCTGGTTGCTTGGGTTAGCTGCAGAATGAACTGGTCATTACAAGGAACAGCTGAAGTAACTGTCATCAAATGAAACATCAATGACATCAAAACCATACACACACTACTCTTCCAGCTTTGCCTCTAGCAGTAACAAATAGCTATTGAACCTGCAATACAACCTTCCCAACAAGCATGTAAATAAAGCCACACCTAATAACACTGTTCTTTCTTGACTTATCAGATGAAATTCTGCTCTGTACCAGCAGATATGACATTTTTCTATCATTCAATGTAAACATGTGCTAATTCCAGAAAGCTCTGTTTCTGAAGGAAAAAAAAAATGCTTTCCTTCTCTGGCATGGAATTAGTTCTACTAATAAATTAAGCTGCTATACACAATATGTAGAATTGCTAGCATCTCTGAAAACTCTGATAATTCCCACAGAAATAACATGTCTGTCATACATTTCTCTTGGGTTACGGTGCCATTTGCCAACTAGGGGAGACCTTTAAAAAGAGAAGAGCTATTCAAGATTATTCTTTCAGTACTCCCACAGAAGTCAAGACCTGAGCAGCTTCTTAAATGTTGACAGAAGGCAGTATAGGACCAGTTAACACTTCAGCACATTTTTAATGCACTTTTGACCTACAAGCTTGCTGTGGAACCCAGAATAGGTTTTATACCCACTCAACACAAAATAAGTGACAGAGATATTAGAAGTAAGACCTTGCCAACACTTCCAGAAGAGACTTCACATCTAAACTAAGCACATTGAGACAACATTAAGTGTCCTGATGGACTGTGGATTTTTGATTAAAATTAAAGATACAAGTCTTAACCTGCAGCAGGGTATAGGCACTAGATTTCAACCATCCATACTATTCAGACTTGAGAAATGGTTAGAGACACTTCTGACTTTTGCCAAGGTAATTTTCATGTGTCTACACCGTTTCAGATTGTGAGAGAATCTGTCAGTGTGGACAGTATCCAGCCTTGAGACTTGAATACTATGTATTTTACAAGTAAAGAAGATGCCTTAACAGCCTAAATGATAGTACCTGCCTATCTACAAAGCCTGTGTTGTTACACATACTATTCCATTGGAGGAGCAAACAGAACAGGTACTTGAGGGTAGTTGTGTGAGGTGCAACACAGCAGAAGAAGTTTTTGACGAAGGGAAGAAAATAGTTCAAATACTCGTGAAAGCCAGTTTTGCCATAAAACAAAGTAAGGTCAAGGGACCTGCACAGGAGATACAGTTCTTAGGAGTAAAATGGCAAGATGGACGTCATCAGATCCCAATGGATGTGATCAACAAAATAACAGCTATGTCTCCACCAATTAGCAAAAAGGAAACACAAGCTTTCTTGGGCATTGTGGGTTTTTGGAGAATGCATATTCCAAATCACAATCTGATTGTAAGCCGTCCCTATCAAGTGACCCAGAAGAATTATTTCAAATAGGGCCGTGAGCAACGACAAGCCTTTGAAAAAATTAAACAGGAGACAGTTCATGCAGTGGTCCTTGGGCCAGTATGGGCAGGACAAGATGTAAAGAATGTGCTCTACACCGCAGCCGGGGAGAATGGCCCTACCTGGAGCCTCTGGCAGAAAGCACCAGGGGAGACCCGAGGGCGACACCTAGGGTTCTGGAGTCGGGGATACAGAGGATCCGAGGCCCGCTATACTCCAACAGAAAAAGAGATACTGGCAGCATATGAAGGAGTTCGAGCTGCTTCAGAAGTAGTTGGTACTGAAGCACAGCTCCTCCTGGCACCCTGACTGCCAGTGCTGGGCTGGATGTTCAAAGGCAGGGTCCCCTCTACACATCATGCCACTGATGCTACATGGAGTAAGTGGGTCGCACTGATCACACAACGGGCCCGAATAGGAAACCCCAGTCGCCCAGGAATCTTGGAAGTGATTATGGACTGGCCAGAAGGCAAAGATTTTGGAATATCACCAGAGG
>VYZW01006374.1:3588-15567 GCA_013401315.1 Balaeniceps rex | reverse complement strand
AAAAAAATTAGTCTGGAAGAAAAAGATTGTTCCTATAGAAAGGAAAACTGAGGTCTTGTCTACAAGAAACTCAAGGAAATTGAAAACATTAATAAAAAGTATGAAGCTAAAATAAATCTCACAAACCTTGTGTAGACANTACCAGCATACAGGAGAAAAGCCAGCAACAGATGAAGGGTAATCATAAAACAGATCAAATGCTGTCAGTTAGAGACTGGCATTCCAGAAGAGCTGGAGCACATGAAAAGACACAGAATTACTGTTTTTAAATGCCCAGATGGAACTGGCAAAAAGGAAGAGAAAAAAAACCAGCTAGACTATTACAGATAGTCAAAGAAATGGAAGAATTTTTAAAATCCAGAAGATTCTCCTAGCTCAAAAAAAAATTAAGAGACATAGTTAATGAGCCTTTAGAGATGCAGGTGTGCCAAAATTGGAAGCTGGAAGACCAATTACCTTGTAGAAGGGAAAGACACTTTGGTTACACGTAATAATGACTATGGGGCCTTTCACCTTTATTTCAGGGCACAGTGAAAAGACACTGGCACTCATATTGTACCTGCTCGGGTAATACTATTTAGTACCTGTAAGGGAAACAGTGACTGATCCACATAGTGCTTGCTACCTATTTCTAACAGGTAATAGATTGTACAGACGTGAAAACTGAGCAAGATTTCTGATTTAAATAGATTCCAAAATAAAGGAGGTTCTTAGCCAAACTAATCATACAGCACCATAGGTGTATGCTTTCACTTCTTCTAGAATGGTTCTCTGCACCTGTACAGAAAGACTCATTACAAAAAATTACAGCTTCACCTGTTCTCCAGATGGGTCACAGTGACTGAAAAGTACAGCTACAGCTCCACTGATGAGCTTTGCTATCAACTCATGCTGTCCCTTGTTGCAAACGGCCCAGGGAAAGATGGACTAGCCAGCTGACACACTGAGTAGCTTCTTTCTATGATACCCATCACATCATTCTTCTGTATACTAAAGACTTCCAAAAATGCTATTTTTTCAACCTTAGCAGCCAAATGGGACAACTCTTTTGAGGGATTGTCGTTTGTCTTACTCTCCAGAGTGAAATACTTTTTTAAAAGATTAACCACCTGATACTTTTTTCCTCACAAATTTCTGAAGCCATAACATAGGGCCGAACCACGCAGAGCCAAATCAAGCAGATAAACAGGTTTCCACAAAGCACCTGCCTCCTTCTTACCTTACATGCTCTGGTTCAAAGTAAGAGCTGAACAGAGGCAAGCTTCAGCCTGGAGACTCCTTGGTAGTAGAGCACAGCAAGCTGTATGAAAATCTCAGAGTTTAGTGATATGGCAGTGGAGCCTACACTGGCAAATTGAATAGTCAGGAGATAAAATATGAAGAAAATGAACTTAAATGAATTCTCAGTGTTTGGGTTAGAAGACCCAAGAAGAGTGCAGCACAGCCAGAATCTGAGAAAAGCTTAATTTGGCCTCTCTGTCCAAGGCAGTTATACATCAGTTTTGCCTACGTTCTCAGTTTAGCTGAAAGCTTGGTTTGCCATTTATGTGGCATAGGTTATATGTAAGTATATTTTCTACACCCACCACTAGAGTGCCAGAAGAAATACAGTTTGTAACCAAATTTATGCCAATACCTGCTCTTAGAGCCTTCATTTGTTACTTTGCTAAAATTTCACACCTCATAAAGTAGGAACTAAATCTAGCCATATGCGATTTATTCTTGCCTAAATTAATTTACAGCAAAAAGACTTATTTATTTCCTGCCCTTGGTATAATCTGATTGGCTTTTGTGACAGCTGTAAAAGGAAAGCTGCTAAGAGAGACAATCACATCCGACAAAGAACATGCTAATGAAATCAGGCTTTCTAAAGGGAAGTGATTTTGACAGATTAGAAATTATAGCTTTGTATGGATACTACCCAAGTTGTCAGCCCCTCTTCCCACAGTAACAGCAGGCTCTGTTAAATTTGAGGAACACTCTGTCTGCTCATCGTGTTACATAAAATCAACCTCTAGCCATATCTGGGTGATTTCCTACAGTGAAAGACTCAGAAACAGAAGGTAAAAATTCCCCATTTGGCATCTTAATCTTCTATTAATGATGCAACCTGTACTGTACCATCTGAAAAACATGAATCAACACTGAGCCCACCCTTCCACAAATGGAACTCTTTACCCTATAATGTGGTGATCTTTCTCTTTCTAATTGCTTCTTACAGATTTTTAAAAGCCACTTTAGTCCTTAAGTGTAAAATTTGCATTCAAACTACTGTACAAAGAAATACTAACAATGATTTTGAAGTAATTCCGTCTAACAAAGAGCACAGGCTTCTGATCACACACCATCAGAGAAGATGGAAGTGTACATGGACCATTTTTCTTATCTCATTAGCAGCCATTAGAAACCCACAGGGGGAACATAATGACCAGTGGAAAAAGGGCAGAGCAGACTTCAGTGAACAAAACAGATGTTTAGTGCATATAGATACTATCCAACACCAGCATCAAACTAGTGAGTTTGGCCATTTAGGGCATCTCCTAGGAAACCATCAGATAACATTAAAAGATATTGACTAACATAAAAAGAGCTGCAGGGGAAACGGTGTATATTTGATAGAAATGGGATGTGCTTCTAAATGCAGCAGTTCTAATTTCTGCTGAGGAAACAAATTGGATCTATTTTTCTAGATGCATATTGTGGTTTTGGTTAAAAGGCTTAAAATTTGCTGTATGTTTCCGTAACTTGACATTGCAGCCTTTAACTAAGCAGCATATAAAATGCAGTGCAAAAGTACATTGCAAAGCGAAAGAAGATAAAAAATATCTCTTAAATATGTTGCAGCTATGTTACGTATGACACATAACATTATTTTGTCGTTCTTGTTATTATTTTCTTTTTCCTGCCAGGTCTTTCTGGCTGGAATTTTCCATGTAGTCTGAGAGTTATAAAACTGGCAAAGGTATTGGGCACTTCATTTCCCTTATGGTCCTTTGAGGAAACCTTCTTCTTCATGTTACGCCAAAAACCACTTTAATTGACCAGGACCAACTGGTAGTATGTCCGTCACACCATGTAAAGTACTCTCGCTCATAACTACACCTTTTCACCTCTGTGTTTTGTCCAGGAAGAGAAGGCATTTGATTCACTGATATATTTTCATTTCCTCTATCCGATTTTGTGTCTGATCAACAATGTTTATTGCCTGATAGTTTCTTTTTAGAGTGTTAAGGACACCTTTTCCACTGTGATTACTGTTTTGCCCTCTCTGCAGTCAGCAAGCGGAAAGGTTAGCTCCGGATTTGGCTAATGAGAACTTTGCCGATCTGTTCAAGTTGGCTGTTACGCCTTTTGGGCATGACCAATCAGAGCATAAAGTGTCGGGAGATTTGCTTTCTCTCTCCAGCCCTGGCGAATGACTTCCCGCGGTCTACCAGACCATCAAATCTCTGCCCAGTTCTCTGTATCTGTGGCAAGGGATAGTGGCACATACTCACCTCTAGATAAATCGTAAACTATTCATGTATGTTGTGTTCCTTCTTCAGTTTGGTACATTTGCTTAATGTGTTCAGGTCAAGTTGTATCATCAGTTTAGCTGAATTCATAAAATTAGGGGGAAGGCCATAATTTAAATGCAGGGGTAGAGTATGAAGAAGGGAAACACCTCATGAACTCTGGTATTTTATTTTTTTCTGAATTGAGAATTCTAATCTAATATACACAGGGTTCTCTACAGTACAGCTGCACTGGATCAATAATGGCAGTTTTAAAGGCAACCAACCCAGACCCTGCATGCCACGGAGTTAAGCTTGGTAGAGAGTTGGGGAGAACTGAGGAGCAGATAATGGATCCATTGCTGAAAAGATCTACCCTCTTAATCCCATAAACCATATGGCTGCCCCAGCTTTCCCTCGCTCCTGTATAATACTCCTGTATCTATCCCATGTTTTCCTGGGAGGCTGTGCACATTCCTGTGCAGAGCATCAGCACAGCACCAACACACTGCTTAGGTGTCCCTATTTTGGGAGGTGATTGTCATCTGGCTAACTCGAGGATCAGAGATTTATGAAAGGACAAAGGTCTGCCGCCTTCTAGTTTGACCCAAGAGACTCTGTTATATAACAGACAAGCTATCAAAAAACCTGCTCTGAAATATAAACCTAGCCGAACTTCTTTTGATGTTTGTGTTTTATTTTCCAGATGGAGCACTGCCAAATAACAGCTGCATAGACAGTTAAGCTTTATCATTTATAGAACTGCAAAGGGTTTGATTGATCAGCTTAGATGTCAGCAATTTTGTAATATGCTTGGGCACCAAAGGAGCAGAGCAGGTCGGGAAATGCAAAGGGGAAAAAATATTGTGTATTCTGATTGTGTCCTTCACACAAAATTACAAGCATTTTCAACAACAAAGTAATTCACTTCATCCAATAGACTGCCTGCAAGTTCAGGACAATAAAACTGAAGAGCATCTTTAACTGACAATTTAAGCTCAAATCATTTTTGACTGGCAAGGTGTGGTATCATCCAGAAGAATTGATGCTATAGTAGTAGCTTCAAATTACGGGGTTATAGTGTGTCTGCTCAACATGCAGCTCTTATCAGGGGAGATAAGGGGAGGGATAGGAAAGAAATGGATAGCAATAAATGCTTTCTGTAAGCTATACAGTTAATTAAGGATAAGAATTTGTATACATATTTATACTTGAGTAGAACTCAGAATAAAAATTAAAATGGAAGATTTTGACTAACACTGAGTACCTGTTGTAATTCTCCTTTCAGCACAATTTTCCTATTCAATCCTCTCCACGATATTTTTAAGAGAGGTCTGGGGAAAAATGCATCTCCCTGTCAGCAAAGGAAATTTGAAACAATGTCGTTTTCTGAAAATGGTGGTTTACTGAAATTACATGTTTGTGTTAAGCCAACCCATCCCACCCCCTACCCAAAAGTAATTCAAGGCAGGTTGTTGTGTCAGCAGTTGTCAGTCTTTGTTAGTAAGCGTCAGGGCTGAGATAACCACTAATGTCCTTCTCTAGCTGATGAGTATAAAGAGCATTAAAAGCAAAGACTAAAACTCAGTATTTTGGAAATAAAAAAGTAAAACAGTCTCCTAGGTTTTCTGTGAGCAGTAGAACTGTTAGCACATTTTGTAATGGGCTTGTCACCCCAACAGAGCTAAGTAATAGTCCAATAACTGTAACCTAGAAATCCACCCAATTGTAAGAATTAATTAAATATTACAATAAATCAAGCAAAAAGAACTACATTGAAAAATCCCAAGTAGTTTAAACAGAAATGGTCCACTAATACTAGAATATACATCTAACAAGTTAGAAACATGTAAGATTAGAAATCCCTGAATCAAGATGGATGGGTTAAAACTTAGATCTAAGCAGTAATCAGACCCTCATTAGTCCACCCAAAAACTACCTGTTGTGGTTTAGCCCCAGTCAGCAACCAAGCACCACACAGCCGCTTGCTCACCCTCCCCCCCACCAGTGGGATGGGGGAGAGAATCAGAAGGGCAAGAGTAAGAAAACTCGTGGGTTGAGATAAGAACAGTCTAATAATTGCAATATAATAATAATAATAATAATAATGAAAAATTGTAATGAAATGGAGAACAACAAGAGAGAGAGAAATAAAACCCAGGAAAAAAACAAGTGATGCAACCGCTCACCACCTGCTGACCGATGCCCAGCCAGTCCCCGAGCAGCAATCGCTGCTCCCTGGCCAACTCCCCCCAGTTTATATACTGAGCACGACGTCATATGGTATGGAATAGCCCTTTGGTCAGTTTGGGTCAGCTGTCCTGGCTGTGCCCCCTCCCAGCTTCTTGTGCACCTGGCAGAGCATGGGAAGCTGGAAAAGTCCTTGACCAGTGTCAGCACTGCTTAGCAACAACTAAAACATCAGTGTGTTATCAGCATTATTCTCATACTGAATCCAAAACACAGCACTATGCCAGCTAGTGGGAAGAAAATTAACTCTATCCTAGCCAGAACCAGGACATTACCTTTTAACATTTTCAAGAAGAGGCTTTGTGGACTAAAATCACCAAATACATGGCCTCTAAAGTTACTGCTTCACATCACAAAACCTGGTCTTAACTGATAAACTTTACTCACTGGGACGTTCATATCAACACAAATACACCCAACGATCCCCACTGGATCAGCAGGAATGCCAGAATGATACAAACAGGAATCCATTTTGTCTTATAACCCGAGAGCGTTGATATTGGCTTTTCCCCAGTTACTATCTGAATGATTGTATTGCTTCTCCAAATGATGTGTCTCTCTTGTCAGAAAGAAGGAAAGTTTCACAATGACTGTCTCAAGAGTCAACATCAGAACTATCTGCCACTTCTCTTTGAGTATCTTTTAAAAAGGGACACACATAGACATTGATTAATTAGCTGAATGCTTTCATAATACCACAAGAGTTTTTTGCTTAATTCTTCTTCTTTTGTACGCTTTTTAATTATGTATTTTCTATTTTAGAAAGTGCATTTCTTTAGTATTCATTTTCTTGTGTCTGTGAAAGACATGGTGGTTGAAGGACTCCTCACTACAAATCCCTAATCAGGTTTAATAGTTTAATGCTGCACAGTAACAAGGTTGTGTTAAAGCAATTGACCCTTCAGATCAGCTGATTCCATGGAAATTAGAACAGCACTTCTTTACTCCTTCCCCCTCCCACATGTCTCACCTAAGTATAGCCACCTCAAAAGTAGGCATCTATTCTGGAGGGTTGGGTCCCCTCTACAGAGAATAGCAAGAAATAGGCACAATTTATCTTACAATACTTATCTCAGGATAGGGTCGATTGCCCTGTGCACTGCCTACATCTCTCCATTGACTTTACAGGAAGCTTAAAAGAATTCGCTTAGAGAAGACATCTAACTTTTAGATGGATAATGTTAATCGAGGTGAATCCTTGCTGGATGTCAATATATGATTCCTACAATGCTGGCTGTCTTATCCAAAATGCCACCTCCATCTCCATTGTCATAGATGACTCTGACTGTAAAGTGCAGATCAAAAGATACAGCAGATTGGGATGAGTTTCCTTTGTAATGTGGATTTGCCTGAGAGATACTGTGATTACTGTAACTATACAAGTAATGTTAAAGATACACTTGTGTGCTATTAACAGGAGTTTTAACTCAGAATATTGCCTAAAAAATACATCTATTCACTGTTCAGCATCGTCTTCACTATGTTCCAGAGCTTGGCATTTTTATTGTATTAATGTTTATATTTTATCCATGATATTTCTTCTCATAAACAAACTACCACGCAAATGCTTCCTGGCTTATTGCACCAGAGCTTGACTACATCTGGCTTTCAATCACAGTTTCACCATCTCTCTGAAAACATCCTTGGTCTTCTGGGTAACACAAGCCCTGTGGCAGGCTAACCTATTCAGAGAAAAGGTCGACTAACTGTCGAAGCAAAGCACGAAGAAAGCAAAACCCGCTGCACAGCTGAGAGCTGTGAAGTTGCCAGGAGGCTGGGGAGCTCATGCAAAGAAACTCCCTGCCTTTCACGCTAAGCTGTGCTTAGGTCTCAGGATTTTTAAACCTTCAGATTTCCAGATGCTCTCCTCACTTTAAATAGCAAACAGGAATCAATTTATCTGTCAGATGGAGAAAGCACTCAGTATGTGAGACAAATGGGGATTTGGTTGGGGGCCCAGGGGTGGGAGGCAGTTGCCTGAGACAATTCAGAAGACAATTGCATAAATAATGCCAAGCTTTTTTTCCCTACCATATTTCTAGGTTTCCCAAGGAAGCCATCAAGGCGAGTTTGACAGCAATCACAAGGCTGGGCCTACATACAGTCTGCCAGGGTGTCAAAAACTGAGAGACATAACACTTGAGAATACCTGAAGAAGACAACCCTGCCATGGGTAGGAGGTCTCGATGATCTTTCCCACAGCCAATTCATGCCAAGGGAAAATCCTGCTCTGCTCTGCAGCAACCGGGGCTCCATGAACCAGGCTCTGGTTGCTGTAAATCCATTCAGCTCCAGCAAGACCTTCGCAACAGCCGAGCCCCGGCAGTAGAGCAGGGATAAAGAAACTGCCAGAAAGCCATTTTGATGGCCAACACTTTATCCTCTGACACAATACAGTTGTAAGTTATACAGGAATTTCTCAGTGTGTAACAGTAATATGCACAAGGTAAAAACTTTAAGTCATTAGCAGTATAATTTTTTAGCTAAGTTGCGCCAATGCCTATCAATCAGACTTTAAGGTTGGTTCCAGAGAGGTTTTTGATCTTCCTCATACTGCTTTGCTTTTCTTCTTCCATGGCAGCATTAGCAGGCGACAGTTACATTATATATCTACCCAGTGCTCTGGTGAGAGACCATTATGTTCACAGATCATTACTGACATCCTGACATTTGTCATCTTCTTTCATAGCAGTTAAATCTTGCTTTATCTGTAAATGTCACCACGTCATTTATTCATGAAAAGGGGTCACATTCCCAAAATAGTACACTCAGCTTTTAAAAGGGAAGTTGGTTTTATTCACTGTGGTAATCCTTGGACAAACTTTGCTGCTGCTAAGTACTTACTTTTTTCCCTGTGCAGTTGTTTACATCTCCACATACAGATTCCAGGTTTGTTTTTTTGAAAATAAAACCCTAACCGGAAGGCAAATGATCTGGATGAGAAAAATAGGTGTTTATTTTTTCAGCTTCCTACGTTTAATCCACACGGATTTATTAGCACTGAACTTACTGTTGCGAAGTATAATTTTAATTTGACATCGTACTGGCTGAAAACCCACCGGTTGACTATTTTTACTAAGGCTTTGGCATGTAGTTCTCAGCTGGACTGTATTTCAACCTCACAAAAAGGTAGTTTAAATAATCCTTGATAATAACACTTTCTCTTTTTCATCTTCAAAGGTCTTGAAAGTTTAATTAATAAAAGTCTAGGCCCACCCTGTGAGATATATAGACATTCTTGTCTAAAAAGTAGAGAAAAGAAATAGAAGCCGAGACAAGCAGGATGCATAAAGGACTCTTACTGTGTTCTTGGAAGAAAAGAATCAATCCCACGTGCGGCGTCTGAATTTAGGAGGGCTGAGGCTCCCTCTTACACTGTTTATGTACCAACATAGATCCTTCCTGCAATAGGATTTCCTTTATCAGCTAAACTTATATCATGCTTCCCTTTGAGACCTGTTCAGACACTAGCATTTTAGGGGATGTCTTGAGGTGGTTATGTTTTCTTGATATTTACAGATTTCTCTTTCAAGTTCTTGTTCAGTTTTCCCTTGCACTCATCTTAACAGCCAGGTATGTCATCTGGAGCTCCGTCTTATTTGGGTTATCATTGTAGCACTAGCATTATTTCTGGAAAAAAATGGGCTGTGGCCACATTTTAGGGCCAGATTCTGAGGTAGCATGAACTATCTTAACAGTTGGGATCCATATGTATATTTATATATGTATATACGTATACATATACATACAGCTTATCTAGTGATCTGCCATCTTGAGGTTTTCTATAGGGATAAAAAAGTAGCAGCTTACTTCTCTACAGTAATTTCCAAATCATTTTACAAGCCGTATGAAGTATATGCAACAATTACTTTTCACACCACTCACAGCAGCTGCTTTATGAGCTCAGCAATGCTACACAATAGCTAAAGGTAGAAAACAATAAAAACTGAGGCCTGAGTTTACCGGGGGGCTAAAAGGGCTGCAGCTCCTCCATTAACGTTGCCCCCTGAAGCATATAATCAACAGCTGGATCCATTTCTGAAACTGTCACTTCTCTTTGAAAACAAAGAGAATAATTTAAGTAAACTGAACAGTATCATAGAAACACAGAATAATTCAGGTTGGGAGGGACCTCTGGAGCTCATCTTTGCTGAAGGCAAAGCCACATTAGATCAGGTTGCGGGGCTTTGTCCAGCTGAGTTCTGAATATCTCTAGAGAGCACTAACAACCTCTCTTCCAGTCTTTGACAACCCCCACGGTGAAAAAAAATTTCCTCATATCTAATCTGAATGTCCTGTGTTCCAGTTTTTGACCTTTGCTTCTCATCCTATCACCACACACCTCTGATACCCCAGAGCCTTCTCCTCTGCAAGCTGAACATACCCACCTCCCTCAGACTCTCCTCATACACCTTGTGCTCCAGCCTACTGACCAACAGTATCCTCTGCTGGACTCACTCCAGTTTGTTCATGTCCTTCTTTTATTGGGGTGCTCCAAAGAGCACATGTGTGGATGCTGTTTGGGTTGCCGTCTCACGTGCCAAATCAAGGAGGGAATAATTTTTCTCAGCCTCTTCCTGCACTGCCAGACAGCACCGCTGAGGTGAAACCCTTGTCCTCCAGGTGTCACTGGCGAAAATCCTGCACATTTCATTCAACAAGTGATTCAGGTTGCCATAGTTTCTGCTTCAAGTTTTCAGTGTCTCGTTTCCTGCCAAGTTTCATGCCACTTTTTTTCCCCAGCATGTCTTTACAACTTCCATTTATGTGATTTTTGAGACCAGCTGGAACATAAATGCTCAGAGCTGAAGAATAAATAAAATGGTTGCTTTCAAAAAGTTAACACCTTAAATTCTCCTCTGTGCCAGCTATCTGTTGAAGTCAGGGTCACTACATCTACTTAAACCAGCTGAGAATTTCATCAAGTATTTAACTACGGTTTCCCATTGCACCAGATGTGGGACCAGCTTTCCTGGGGAAATCTGTAGTGTTATAATTATGCTGAGTACTCAGTTTAGAGACATGCTTACTTTTTAACAGTATTGACCATGTTGTATTTTCCGAACAATAACAATCTCTCTTCCCTACTGAAGATTGGCTCCTGAAATTTGTCTCTATAGTACTTTTTGCCAAACCAACAAAGGAGGTCACAGAATTGAAAGACTTCAGTATCAATATAAGAAAAAAAAAATACTGTCATTGCACAGATTTTTATAGGATTTATTAAGAATAGAGTATATCCATAAAACTTCCTGAAAATAGCTTTACTGGATCACAGAATCATAGAATCACAGAATAGTTTAGGTTGGAAGGGACCTTTAAAGGTCACCTTGTCCAAACCCCCTGCAATGAACAGGGACATCTTCAACTGTATCAGGTTGCTCAGAGTCCCATCCAACCTGACCTTGAATGTTTCCAGGGATGGGGCATCTACCACCTCTCTGGGCAACCTGTTCCCAAACAACCTAAATGTTCTAAAACAACTTCTACTTAATGCTGGGCTAAGCTTCAGGGGAAACTTTTTCCCTTAAGGATCTCTACTGATCATGTTGTGCAAGACAACAGATTTACTCTAAAGAAACACATACAACTTTTTCCTTTTGAGATGAAGGGTAACATACTGTTTAAAGATTTCTCTACAGTAAGGCAGAGTAAGTAATAATAATCAAAAGGAGAGGGACTAAGGCTCTGAAAGCTTATTCTGCTGTAGGTGTACTTTGCCATGTGAAAAACATAATGGATGTAATTCTGGTTTCACGCAAGCCAATGGGAGATTTGTCACAGGCTTGAGTTATGTCAGCAACTGACACCATTTCTCAGGCTGCCAGTATTTTTTCCATATACCATGCAGTATTCTTGGTGTGAACTGAAAGATCCTACAATTCACTTTAGTTTACAGAAAAACATATTTTTTTTTCTATTTGCTTTATTCTGCTGCATTTTTTGTAGCTTTCCTAAATATACCGTGAAGTCATATGTGCAGGAAATGTTTTTGTTTTAAGCATATTATTAATCTCTCTTTGTGTGTGTGTATGTGTGTGTGCACATGTATGTATACATGTGTGTGTACAGAATCTTTTATCAACCATTAAAACGATATTGTGGATATTAAGAGAATTCTGTTTTCTCTACTCACCATGAAGCCTGTTTTCTCCTGATAACTACAGCAACTCTATTGACCTCTGGAGACTTGCACTTATATTACATATTGCCTGTTAAAACAATTGGAAGAACA
>VYZW01006373.1:29807-40182 GCA_013401315.1 Balaeniceps rex | reverse complement strand
TTCAGTTTTGGGCCTCTCAGTACAAGAAGGACATTGAGGATGGGGACAGAAGGGAAGCCATCAAAATGCTGCAGCTGTGATTCTGATGAAGCTGTGTGCCCAGGTTGCGTGGAGAAGTGGTGTCTGCTCTGTTAAATTCCAGGTGTACTGATGTCAACAGCAGGAGAAGTAGATGCAGAGGAACAGGCAAGCACCCTCAGGCAGTAAGGAGGGATGGAGCTGGCTGGTGGCCCTATGCCAGTGGGGCTGTGCTGTGTGAGACTGAAAGTGAGGAAGCTGACACCACCACGTGATGGAGCTGCACTAGAGGAGACAAAGTGGCCACAGTTCTGCCATGTTTTACATTCAGCTCAGCTAAACAGACCAGGACATAAGAAACATTCCCTACGCTGAGAGGCATGTCCTGCTTGTCGGACAAAATTTGGCAGCTGCCAGCAAATTCAGGAGGTCTTGGGCTTGCTAACGTGAGCAGGTGAAGGTGGTGGGGATTATTCTGCCAGAGTAATTGAGTGGTCTGTTCCTCGACAGACAGATTTTTGCTAAGTATTTTTGGGCCTGCCAGTGGTCAGGTCAAAGGACTCTGGTATTATTGCACCATGCTTAGATGGTGCCTTTATTGTGTGTTCAACCAATTTGGGACCTTGAATCACAGCTCCCCTGAGGCTTGAACAGTTGGCAGAGGTGGCACTTGTCACTGCTCTCTGAAGCAATATAGACCTGGAATGTAGTTCTAGCTGTGGACTGTGATCCTGACTGCTTGCACACATAGTTGAAAAAAAAAATTGAAACGGCAAAACCCACCATGTAGCAAGGAAAACTCTGTAGCAGCAGAGGGTTCCAGACTCAGTAGGAATAAGAAAATTGAAATGCTAACAAGCATGTTGTCTTATCTGCCAATGTGCTAAGAAGGTGGCAAGGAAGAGCTAGAGCACTCCTTGCAGCTATAGGGAGAAATCTTCCATGTTGTGCCTGGAAGGCTGTAAACATATCCTTAAAATTCAGTTTATTCTTTATAGATGTGTATATGTCACATGACTCTGTGAGAGTAAATTTTTAGATGCCATAAATGACTGCTTTGGAGAGGCTAGTCAGGGAACTTATGAGAAAGGATGTAACTTCTGACTCGTGCTCTGAGTAGTGCAGAAAACGTTTACAAAATCGTGTGTTTATAGGTTGCTCTGCAGCACTGACCATAAATACTCATGTTTCGCATCCTTTGAGAAGCACTATAAAAAGGCCCCCAAACCCTACCATTCAGTATTCATCAAAAAACTGCCACCACCCAACAACAAAAAGGCCAGAAAACAAACCTATGTAAGTTGAAGAAGCTTGTTTAAGAAGAGTTAATAAAAAGGTGCAATCAGAAAGGTAAAATGCTTTCAGGTGATACAGAGACTCTTTAAGGAGACATCATATTGGAGGATCAGAGTAAAAGTGTGTGAACTATTGGTGAGACTCAAAATGACCTGAGAGTTGACATAATTGACAAGGGTGAGAGCGGATAGGGATACACCCTCCCAAAAGTTGAAATTTTATTAGATGAGAAAAATGGAAAGAAGAAACTTTTAAGTTTAAAAAAAAATAAGGTTGACCAAAATGACTTGAGGGACATCTGGCTCAAGGTTGAAACGTTAAAGGAGTATTTTTCCCTCCCAAAACATCAGGGATGGGAAGCAAGCTGCAGAGTCTGTAAAACCAAGAGCTTATTCAGGAGAACTTTTTATTGAGGGTTCTGAAAAGGCAGGAATGTTTAGAGCCTCCCAAGTGCCAGTCTTTGCTTTTAAAGGTTTATCTGGCTCAAATCAAAGAGTTAATACAACAACAATGTCATTTGTCAATAAAACACATGCCAGTCTTTGTTTTCAAATTATTATCTGGCTCCTGTTGAAGCGTTAATACAACAACAGTGTTATTTATCCATAAAACACAGGAACAAATCATTAGGGGTTATCTGGTCTTCATTCAAGAGTTCTAAAGAATGAAATAGCTGAGCCATTAACTGTGGAGTATGGTGTTTAAAAAGTCTTGATTACAGAGGAGAAGAGATAAGTGTGCGTGGCTTTTCTTTTTAAGGGATCCTAAGGAATGAGATCACATAGTGCTTTCTCTTAAAGTCTCTTCTATTCTTGAGATCTCTACATCAGATCAGAACCTTCCATGTTGCTTTTCTTCAAGTGGATGCTAGGTTCAGGAGCCCTTCAGCTGAAGAGCTAAAGGGCTCATGGTAATGTGCCAGGCAGCAGTCATCATGGCATGTTTTGTTTGTGAGTTCAGGGTTGTTCTGTAGATCAGGAACCAGTCTTTCCTGGATGATCTGTTCTCCTTGACGACTAGGAAGAAAGCTGGGTTCAGCTGGTATGATCAGACCAGGACTTAGCTTGTGGTATATGTGTGTGCCTCAGGAAGTTCTGTCTTTTCTCAGCTTGGTCAATATCCACTGCTTTATGCACTGCTAGCCAAGAGCTTGCTGCCTGTCAGCAAAACTGTTCGGAAGTCAAGATATGTTGAATAATTTAGGTTGGAAGGGGTCTCTGTAGGTCATCCAGTTCAGCTCCCCACTCAAAGCAGGGCCAACTTCAAAGTTAGATCAGGTTCCTCATGACAACGTGCAGTCAGTTTTTGAATATTTCTAGGAGTGAAGATGCAGTAGCATTTCTGGGCCCTTCTTCCAGTGTTTGATCACCATCATGGTTAAAGTATTTTTAGTAATGTTTAACTGGAATCTTCTTTGTTACAACTTGTCTGTTGTTTCTCATGATTTTGGGGTGTGTGTGGGGGGGTGTATGTGTGTCTGAAGTCTGGCTCCGCCTTCCCTGTACCATTAGGTAGCTGTAGACAGCAGTGAGATCCCCACTTTGTCTTTTGTTCTTAAGACTGAATAAACACATTTCCCTCAGTGTCTCCTCATACATCATGTGGTTTGGGCCCCCTAACTGTCTTTTGCTGCACTCATTCCAGCTTGTTACTCTTCCTTGTATTGGGGATCCCAAAACTGAATAATCATATCACTCACAGGTGCTGAACAGAGAGGAGCAAATCCTTTCCCTTGACCTGCTGTCTCCACTCATAGGATGTGGTTGGTGGGAGTAGTTCTTTATTGTATTGTTTAATCATGGTGGTCTCCCCCCACCCCCACTCTTTCTTTCCCTCCTTCTTTTTCTTGGCTTTTGCAGATCTCCTCAAGTCAGAGGTATTTGTCCTGAGCTTGTCTTTACCTCATGTCTGGGTGCTTGCAAGCATTTCTCTTACCCTTCATCTTTTATCATTTAAACTGGTTACTAGGCTGTGAGGTAACTTTCTTTTTATACCAAGATAATTTCTTTAAGATCTTCTGGTGTAGGACCTTATCAAAACCTCTCTGCGTTCCAGCAGTGGTGATTTGCTTATGGTGCTCCAAAGTCTTTCTTTGTCCTTTTCATGGCAGTTGTTGATGCTGGAGGGTCCTTGGGTAGGGGTGTTTTGTAGGCTGTATTTTCTATCATAATAGGGAAGTGGAGACCAGCAATTGATCTCTGTTCATAAAAAGCTGAACACTTTTACTGGTGTATAAGATCGTAATAGCGACTAGCTGCTGTTGTCTTGGCTGATAATTGCCACGATGCTGTCCTTCGCATCTCTGCTCAGGTGCATTTCAAAGGAATTCCTAGGCCGAAGATGAAACAAATCTTCCGCTCCGGACTCTGTGCAACAAGGGTACTAGCAGTTAAGGTATCCCTCCTCAGATGAAACAGGTTTTTTTTCTGTTTATACTGAGTTACTGAGGAGTAGATAGTCTAGAGAATAGATTTTTGTCATCCTTATAGTCCTTTGCAAGTTTGGGTTTTGGGATGAATGCCCAAAAGTCTTGCTTTGTCTCTGCCCGGTTCATGTATCTTTTGAAGCAATGCTGGTCTTTACCATTGAGCTTTCTACTTCAGGACATAACTGCAGACTATGCAGGGCTTAATTTTGTATGAATCCTCCCCACTCCACTCTTGTTATATCTTGCCTGGCCACTCTGTGGCATGTGGCAGCAGAAACCTTTGGGATGTCTTTTGTTAGGCTGTATCCTGGCAGCTTCTAATCCCTTCTTGGAAGGAGCGCATGTCCAGGCAGATGCTAGCTGACCTTTGGCTGACGGTTCCCTGAGCGCAGCCCTGTTTGTGCTGGAGGAGCTGGTTAGCCTGTGGTAGGGAAGGTGGTGCCCTTGAGCTCCTTCCATCCTGACCAAACAAGATGAGGATGATTATCTCCAGGGTGGGGCCAGTCAGATCTAAAAGCTTAGGGCTACTATCTGCGGGAAGCAGTCATTTCACCTGTGTCCTGGGACTTGGAGCAGTGCAAAATACACTCAGGGCATTTGTGTTTCTGCATGCACTGTGTCCAAGCTGTATTGCACCAGGATGTCCACTGTCCTGTCTCAACAAGCAGAGTGCCTTGAGCTCT
Organism: Balaeniceps rex; assembly: GCA_013401315.1. NCBI lineage: Eukaryota > Metazoa > Chordata > Aves > Pelecaniformes > Balaenicipitidae > Balaeniceps > Balaeniceps rex. The sequence goes on along the minus strand of VYZW01006373.1, from coordinate 35,757 downwards.
TCTTTTTGTAGACAGGCTGCAGGCTTTTAGCGTTTTTGCGGAGAATATCAGATTTGCTACATAATAATGTACATCCTAGGTATTTTGGAAACCCTCGCAAATCTCTCTTTATCCTTCTAAACGAGAGATAGGAAATCCACCCAAATGTCCTGGAATCTGTCCTCTGTGACTGGAAAATTTCCAAGATAAACCTGTTTGCCCTAAATGCCATCAGGAAGCTCAAATCTTCTGCTCCTGAACTGGCTGCTGCCAAAGCATCTTTTGGGTATTTTTCTAAGTTCAGTGATCTTCTTCTTATTTCCTTTATCAAACACTAACACTTTCCTGGTGCTTGTGTAGTTACATAATTTATACATGGTGAGAGCTGACGGACCTGGGCTGGCCTTTCTTGGTTGTAGCTGGCTGTTACAGTGGCGTAGTCCTATTTGCCAGCGTTCACTCCAAGAAACTTTGAAGACCCCAGGCAGGAAAACACTGAGCTGGGTGAAGTGGAGTTATGAGTCCAGCAATAGGTTCTCCATATCATGATCATGTATCATTTTCCTCTGCAGATAACCCTAAGAGGCCAGGGGCCAGCTAGAAGGAAAAGGTGGACCATATAATGGTTAGCAATTCAGTGATCAGGTATGTAGATAACTGGATTTGTGACTCCAGGGAGAATGGCATCATGACTTGGCTGGTAGACACAAAGTACACAGCTCTCCCAAGGCACCTGAATATTGTACCAGTTGCTGAGCGTGAAGTGATATTTGTGGTCCCTGTGGTGCTGCAGGCATAGGGAAGAGCAGAAAAGGTTCTGTATGTAAAACTTTTAACTATTACTTAGGAACTATTTTAACTATTAAATACATTGAAAACCAGGACCTCTGCTGTAGCAGTCTCCAAAATGCTTTTCCCCACCTTCGCACAGTACTGTGCTTTGCCCAGTACCAGAGAGAGACATGAGGAGGAACAGTTCTGGTATGTTGCTGAGGAATTGGTCTGACGAGGAGGGGTCCAGATCCTCTGGAAGCTGTGGCACTTCTGAAATAGAGTGTATTTTTTTTTAAAGAAGGGACTGACTTAATTTAAAGTACTGTAAAACTGGGTGTCAAGTGTTTGAAATCTGGCAGGTCATGCTACCAAGATGTGAAGTGTACAAGAAAGACAAAGTTGGCCATGTTTGTGAAGATGTGGTGCTATTTATTAAAGAGATCATAGACTAAGATCTGATAAACTTATAGATCTCTAAGGATTAAAATTTCTGTGTAAACAAGAAAAAAAAATCAGTTATTACAATTCCCATGCTATTTGATTCAGGTGGTGACAATGATTGAGACGGAGAAGTCAAGAGCAGGGAACAGTTGCTGCAGGAGACTTAACCCACGTAGCTTGAGGAAATGTAACTTTGGGGTCAAATTCTGAAATAATATTAGACATGGTTAATGTTTTATGGAGCAGGTGATCGAGGAAGCCACAGGAAGAAAATTGGTACTGTGAAAGAAGAGCAGGACACTGGCTGTAGCCTGTTTGGATTTATACCTTTACATGAACAAGAGCCCAACAGTAACTGTTACCAAAGCATGTTAACTTAAAAATATGGAAGCTTGTTAAAAACACACTGAGCAGGGCAGCTGCTTCTGTGGTTCCAGGGTATATTAAGAGAATTAAAGACCATGCGGATTAACAGAACTAGAACAAACAAAATGGGTACATGCGTAAATATTGCAGTGAGGAAGAAGAGCTTTGCGAAGGCTGGCTATGCCTTACAGTCCTGTTGAATGGAGAAGTAGATAAAGATCAGTCTGCCTGGATTTGCAAAAGCCATTTGGCAAGGTCCAGTTACAAAAATTCTCAAGGAAGGTAAAGGAAACGTGGGGTAAAGTGAAGGAGCTTGTGTTGTTGAATGATTGGTTAGATGATTAGCTAACAGGTAGGAAGCGGGGCGGAGAAATGAGTGGCGTGTGTGTGTCATGCCCCTTCTTCTCCCTACAGCTGAGGATGTTCACCAGTGATGTTCGCTGCCTTAATAACTGACCGGGAAATGAAATTAATAGTAAGACAATATTTTTTGCTGATGTATGAAGCTAACTAGAGTTGTAAAATCAAGGGCTGACTATGGGTGATAAAATGAAAGATGCAGTTCAGGCTGGATAGATGTAAAATGATTCTCATGGGGGGAGACTAAACAATCCAAACTTGACACAAAAATGGTCTCTGAGCTGCCTCTTACAGTGCAGGGATAAGTTCTTTGTGTCCCTGTTCCATGGAAAAATCAGCTCAGTCCTCATCTGCAGGCAAAAATTAAATGGAATAATAGAGACCAGGAGGGGGAGGAATAGAAACCAAAACAGAGAACATCATTATACTGTTGTCTGTAATAATCACTGCGTGTTTGTGTTGTGAATGATGTTTGCGGTTCTGGTTTCCCTCTGCTTCTCAAAGATACAGAACTGGAAGTGTAGCAAGAGTAATAAGAGGTTTAGATGAGCTTCCATAAGAGGAACAACTGAGTAGACTGTGAGTAGTCAACCTTGAGGAGAGACCATTGGGGAGTGAGGTATGGATGAGGACTTTAAAATCCTTGAGAAAGTTAACAGCAAAATGCTATTCCACTCTTTCCCAATTCTAAAAATGCAAGTACCAAGCAAAGCTAGCTTGGACAGTAATTGAATGGGGGAGCTGCAGGATGTTGCTTTGTCAAAGAGCTTACAAGGGTTCAGAAAGCGAACAGGTTAATGAGAGAAAATCTGTTGGGGAGTGAAATGCAGAAATACCTCCTTTTTCTTAGGAAATTCCGTAAAATATATGTTGAACAATGAAAGAATGTCCTTGGAAAATACAACTGTTTGCTCTGTCCTGTGTATCCACTACCAGCTATTTCTGGAGACAATATATTAGGCTAGATGGACATTTGTTCTCATACTATATCTGCCCTTATGTATTTTTTTTAACTCTCTTGTTAATCACCTATATAAATGTATTTTTTTCTGATATATGGGGGGGGGAGAACCCCAAACCCAGAAATTTAATTGCTGATTGTTTCCAGTCCTCTTCCTACCAATTAAGAGCTAAAGAGTAGCTGTAGTTGTATATCAGAAAGCTGTCAGTCACTAAAGCAGAGTGACATTTTATCTTGGATTCAAGAGAAAACTAAAAAAGTAATGGAAAATCAAGAGAAGACTAAAAAAGTAATGGAAAATCTTTAGTGATTTCAACATTTTTACCTTAAATGATTTGTGGATTTTTTTTTTTTTTTTTTTACTGCTGTATTTCTGCTGCAGGAAATCTTGTGGATTGGCCATTTTGTGCTTGACTGATATTTTGTTTGGTTTTTTGAAGGTACATGGGAATAGGACTTTCTGCTCAAGGGGTCAACATGAACAGGCTTCCTGGTAAGTCACTGTTAAGATTTGGTTTGGTTTACAGTCTGTGTTAAAACCTTTATTTCAAATGAACACTTAATTTATGTATATGAATTAGTGAATGTGTGTTTCTGTTAATAAAATGTCATGACTATAAGTGTCTTACATCTGGAAGTTTCAAACTATTTAATGTTACCCTAAACTGAGTTACTAGTATTGTTATGTAGCCATGATGATTTTAGCAGATAATAGAAATTAATGCTAAAGTAACAAGTAATGGGTAAGATGATGAGCTTTCAGACACGCAAGCTCTTCTTTGCGTCTGAAAAATAAGTAGCAAAATAATTTGAGATTTAATCTGTATATCCCACTTGACAAATTTACATGAAAGAATCTGAAAATGACAGAAAAATTGGCCTGTCATATTGTCTCTCCTCTCTTGTCTCCCTTTTCACACCAGAAAAATAGTAAAATGTGATAGAGTGGTATTTCCAGTTAATATTGTTGCTTCCTTTGCTTGAAACGTTTGTGTTTAGGTTGGCCCCTAAGTTGGTTAAGTAGCTTCTTTTTAAAAATAAATAATTGCTAATCTTTCTTTAACAGTATCCAATTTATTAGGTAAAATTATAATTTCTAGATTTGGATCAACATAGTGACTTCTGTAGCAGGAATTCTTTCAGCTGGGTTTGAAACTGGAAGTTGTCTGTGTTTGGTAGAAAGTAAATGTTCTTCAAGTGCCAGAATGAATGACAGCTCGTTCCCAGTGGTGGGGGCTTTTTTTGGTCTTGGGTGGAGTTATTATACTTCTGGTGGAGTTATTTTAAAGCTGTCATGTGTGTTCAGCCCTTATAATGCATCTTGGTATTTCCAAAGGAGAATGTTTTGTGAATGTTCTAACAAAAGGAAGAGCTTCCATAGGGTTTGCACTAAGACCCTTGTGAATTCACTTCTCAGTGAGGATTTTGCTTTCATCTTCACTGGTGACTTGCATATTCAGAGAGTGGAACACACTCTTTTTTTTTTTTTCCTTATAACCTCCAATTGAAAATGTTGCAGCATTGGAGCAAAATCCTTGAGTATTCTGTTAGCAAAGCATGTGATTTTGTAGTTCTCTTACAAATTTCTGAAATGTCCATTTCTATAGCTATGTTTCTGAAATTCTGATAAGACTGCAGATGGAGTCTCAGCAGGAACACGAAAAGGAGACTAAGACAGCCAGGGTCCTTGGATGATTTCAGAAAATAGCCAGCTTTCTGGTGTCCATTCTTTTAATTGTAAATCTGCTGCTGAATTTTGCAATGGAACAGCTGCCTTGTGTTGTTACTGAAGAGAAGCATGGAGATCTTGGAATGCAGGAGGGAGCATTTGGGACCTTTTGCATTGATAAAGAAGTTTGGAATTGTAGGATCATTGCATTAATTAGTTCAATTAAAATTTCATCAGTGAAACAATAAGCATTGTTGTTTTAGTGACAAATATCAGTGCAGCATGTGGGCCATTCATAAATCACAACCATGGTTAACAGTTGCAGGCAGACTTTCCTTTTCCAGGTACCCTTTGATCATGTTTCATCAACCTTGAGAGTCTTCCTTTGGCCACTGTCAGAGGCAAGTCATAAGACCTGTTGGTCTGACTTGTGCACAACCTTCCTTGCATCTGTTTTTCTCTGGCAATTTCAGACCTGCCCAGAGAGCTTGTGGAACCTTTAACTTTGGAGATATTTAGGACTCAGCTGGACATGGCCTTGACCAACTTGATCTAATTAGACCTCCTTTGAGCAGGGGTTGGACTAGGTGACTTCTGGAGGTCCCTTCCCTCCTTAGTTATTCTACACTTCTATGATAACTCTGTTTTTGGGAGAATGGTTTCAGTGACACCCATGTTTTAAAGAATTTGCATCTTACGGCAAACTAGATTTCTTAATAGTTGTTATGACAACTATAGCATATACACGTTGGAGAGAGAATTAAGGTCACAGGTCTTTATCCACTCAGAACTAGATCAGGGAAGGAGGAAGGCAGGACACTGCCAGTTTTATCAAGTGATACTTGGTTGCAAAAATCACAGAATCACAGAATCATTTAGTTGGAAAAGACATTTAAGATCATCGAGTCCAACCATACCTGGCCACTACTAAACCATGTCCCTAAGCACCTCATCTACCTGTCTTTCAGGGATGGTGACTTGACCTGGGCAGCCTGTTCCAATACTTGACAACCCTTTCTGTGAAGAAGTTTTTCCTAATATCTAATCTAAACCTCCCCTGGCGCAACTTGAGGCCATTGCCTCTCGTCCTATCACTTGCTACTTGGGAGAAGAGACCAACACCCACCTTGCTACAACCTCCTTTCAGGTAGTTGTAGAGGGCAATAAGGTCTCCCCTCAGCCTCCTCTTCTCCAGGCTAAACAACCCCAGGTCCCTCAGCCGCTCCTCATAAGACTTGTTCTCTAGACCCTTCACCAGCTTCGTTGCCCCTCTCTGGACACGCTCCAGCACCTCAATGTCCTTCTTGTACTGAGGGGCCCAAAACTGAACACAGTACTCGAGGTGCAGCCTCACCAGTGCCGAGTACAGGGGAAGGATGACTTCCCTGGTCCTGCTGGTC
>VYZW01006373.1:3300-17953 GCA_013401315.1 Balaeniceps rex | reverse complement strand
AAATGGATCAAATCCATTTCATTATTCAACATGGAAGCTTTCTTACTTTCTGGTCAGTTTTCTCAGATCCTAGTCTGTGTGCTGAAGTCGCCTGAACTTGTATGAAAATTCCAGCTTGAATAATGAAATGGATTTGATCCATGTGCNAAAATGAAGGTCATGCTGAAGAAATGGATAAGAAATTTAGGCTTCTTACAATAAACCAAAAGGATTTCCTTTGAACTTAAGCTTTCACATATTTTTAGTGTAAGAATTTTTCCCATATGGAATCAATTTCATGTGCTCAGTGTATGTAAAACTTCATCATAGGTAAAACTTCATAAATAATCTGAGAAATAGTAATTTTCTGTTTATTCTGGGCATCTCTGGTTCATTTATATTGTTTCTTTTTTCGTCTTCACTCTCAANTAAAACTTACTGGTATATGATTAAAAGAATTAATTGGGTGTACTATGTGTGGATGCATTTTGGTATGGGATGGGAAGGTAATGTAATTCGTACACTGAATTTGTGTACGAGGATGGCTGTGATGGTTTTGTTATAAAATACACGTTACATGAATTGATATTTTAGATTAGATTGTGTTGCTAGGGCCTTTGAATAACCTGCATTCAGACTNTGAATAACCTGCATTCAGATCAGCCATTCTTTTAAAATGTGTATATTCTCTTGAAATCAGTAGTTGGAAACAAAGATTGATTGTCTTCAGGCGCATAGTAGCATTTATCTTTCCTGCCACTCCTTTGTCGGGGCATGGTGTCTTGCATGTGGCTAGCCTCGTCCTGGGAAGCACCTTTTATGGAGCCTGGCAAAGGTGGTCAGCTCATGTCTTGTTTACCCATGATCAGCACTGGAAAAAGACCTTGATGTCTACAGCACCTGCAGAAGGGAAGTTGTAGGGGCATGGAGGAGTACAGCTTAGGAAGCTTGAGCTATCCTGTTGGGTAGATCCTTAACCAACTTCCACTACGAACATGCTGTACAGGAATTGCAAGAAATGCACAAATTTATATGTTAGTTTATGTACCATTCATTTTTCTTCCCAACAGGTCTTGTTTTTTGCAGGCGTGGTGCTGGTGTGATGTGTAGGATCTGTAGTTTATAGTGGATGGACTCGCNTGAATAACCTGCATTCAGATCAGCCATTCTTTTAAAATGTGTATATTCTCTTGAAATCAGTAGTTGGAAACAAAGATTGATTGTCTTCAGGCGCATAGTAGCATTTATCTTTCCTGCCACTCCTTTGTCGGGGCATGGTGTCTTGCATGTGGCTAGCCTCGTCCTGGGAAGCACCTTTTATGGAGCCTGGCAAAGGTGGTCAGCTCATGTCTTGTTTAGCCATGATCAGCACTGGAAAAAGAACTTGATGTCTCCAGAACNGATCAGCACTGGAAAAAGACCTTGATGTCTACAGCACCTGCAGAAGGGAAGTTGTAGGGGCATGGAGGAGTACAGCTTAGGAAGCTTGAGCTATCCTGTTGGGTAGATCCTTAACCAACTTCCACTACGAACATGCTGTACAGGAATTGCAAGAAATGCACAAATTTATATGTTAGTTTATGTACCATTCATTTTTCTTCCCAACAGGTCTTGTTTTTTGCAGGCGTGGTGCTGGTGTGATGTGTAGGATCTGTAGTTTATAGTGGATGGACTCGCAGTTTTTATAAGCTGTCAAGAATAAGCAAACCAAGAAGTGCTGAACTGGCAGTTGTATTTGTACCTGGAAACATGTTTCTTCACCCTCATGGCTGCCAAAGTCTCTGTCCCCATGCACCCCTGTGCTCTGCTCGTTAGGTGTACCTCCCCTAATTACGTTATCTTGCACATAGCTGGATACAACTTGTTTAGGTGGGACGTTTTAAAACATGAGCCTTCTGCTAAGAGCTGATACTGGGTGAGTTGGCATGGCATGGAGGAGTTGGACAGACATCTTAAGTACACTGAATGACACTCGCTGAAGAGTGACAATGGAGTGGTGATGATCAAGTCCTCAAGTAATGTCAGACATGACACTTCTATGGCCAGACCTGACACTCTCAATCAAATGTGTTCAGAGCTGGAGAGTAACAAAACCAGCTCCTGAACCACAGAATTGTGGTGAATAACCTTCTGAATTTAGGTTAAATTTAATCTCATGTTTTATTTATGGCTATTTATGTGAAAATTAGGATTGTATAAAGTAAAAGTTACTGCCTTTTTCCCCTTCAGACCCACTTCAGTTCACATGTTTGCTTGTATTGATTGTATTGGTTGCCCTGTCTGCAGCCAGAAAAACTGCTGCCAGCCATTTGGTCAGGTTTTTAGGGAGGTGTTGTTTCTCTTTTCTTTTTTTTTTTTTTTTTTTTTTTTTNTTTTTTTTTTTTTTTTTTTTTTTTTTTTTTTCTTTTTCTTTTGCTCTTTTTAATTAGACTAGCTTTTGGGCACACAGACTTCAGGTTTGAATGGAGGAGGCAGACCAAAAGCTGAGCTTTCAGTAACAATGCTTCACCCTGGAATATTTGGGAAAGTGCTTAGTCACATCATTCAAGCTGAACAAAACCATGCATCAGTATTTCAAGGCAGTAACCCTGGCCTTGGAAGATTAATCAAAGGAAGTGTTTCCACTGGCTATTAAGTGCTCAGGCATCAGTGTGGGTGAGTAAGAAGTGATTCTTATTCAGGGGGTATGGCTGTCCTGCGCTTTTCCATGCCCTGATTTCTGTGCCATAACTCTTTTGGAGATGGACTGGCTCTTTGTAGAGGTTCTGCACTCTTTTTTTATGCAATACGTTCTCAGAAATATATGATACACGTAGGTTGGAGCCTGTCTTTGCGTGGAGCTTTCTGTCATCCAGCAGGTTGTGTTGGTTTTGTGCCATGTGAAAACAGAGTTTCCAAAGCAGAGCGGAGACAGCATTGCATAGTGGGGTTTGTGATTTGGCCTTTACCAATATCCCAAAAGCTGGAGTTGCATCTCCAGCTGTAGCACAGATTATGGACAATCCAGGTAATCTCAGTGACAGTTAAGAGTTGACTAGTAATTTAGAGACAGCAATTTAGCTGTCAGCAAGAGTTGTAATCAGCACTGCTTGTTTTTCAGATTTAAAAAAAAAAATTCTTTATAGTGGCTGTACCTATTATTTGAGCCTTTCAGATAAAAGATAACATCAACATAAACCTAAATTTCACTACAACTCAAACTGATGGATAGCAGCTATTTTTACCGATGGATAAATATGATCCCCTTCAGAAAACCCTGTTGCTTTACCTTAATCAATGTGGAAAGTATTTAAGGAACCTCAGTTTAGAATCCGGAAGGCCTTGTTGCAACCCCTTAACATCATATCATGAGATGTGCTTCTTCTGGAAGACTTCTGTCTCCATAAGGTCTTGTGTTTATATAAATGTGTTTTGTTCATAATTTTCTTACCTCATTAAATACCATTTTAGAGATTGTTTTTAATAGTAGCTGGATGTTAGCCTCCCATCACTTTTGGCTGAGTCAGTTAACTGCTCTGCCTTAGTGTCTCTGTAAAATGACTCTTGTCTATTACCTTGCAAGATTTTTCTGAAAGTATCTTAATATTTTATAACGATGTTCTTGCCCATCAGTGAAAAGTTGGCCTATAAATGAAAATGTGAATTATTTAGTATGATGAGATTTGAAACCTGTGTAGGTGATAAGTTTTGTATCCAACTTGTTCTTTGCCCCTGCCACTTAATAGATAAATGGCAAAACTCCTCATCTGACTTTTTTTTTTTCTAAATCCCCATCCTATATTCTTTTGCACCCCTGCACTTCCCCCTACCCCCTCCAGTGTGGTACGTCAGGGAATATAATAGATACAATAGTACAGTGGCGACCTGATCATGCCAGAGGGCTTTTTGAGCCTTGCCTTTCTAGAAAGAACCAACCTGTTTGTAGTTGTGCTTTAACGATGTTGTGCTCTTCACAGGGCTATAAATGGCTTGTAGCTTTTCTTGACCTCTCCAGTATAGGGAAGACCAGATCATCTTCTGACTCTGGCAGAAGATGACCCATCAAGCTTGTAAGCCAGGAGGGCTTGCCATCTTTATTCATTTAAGGAAGTAGGATTTTTATTTTGATTACTGTATTCTGTGGTGAGGTGCGTGCTGAATAGTAGTGAAATGGATTCATTAACAAATCTCTGGGGCAGGTGGAACAGACCATTCCTGTTGACAAGGTATTGCCTGTGTTGCAGCCATCCAGAGCCTTCTGGTTTTGTTTTTTCTCTTTATGAGTCAGTGGGTAGTGACATTTTATGTGATTAAGTGTAGACTGTGGTTTGATGGTTTTTTGAAGCCTAGTTAACATGCAGTAGCTGTCAAATGGTAGGAATTGCTGATCTGGTCTAAAAATCGCCATGCCAGATCAATATTGTTAAAAAGGAAATTTTACAGTGTTACTTTCTGCTTGTAGTCTCTGTGGTGGATCAGGCAATGCTTGTTGGCACCCACGTTCTGCTGGATCTCCCAAGCTCTTGCAGGCCTTTTTAGCTGTCTGTCTTGGAGTCTTTTTGATCTTTGGGTCACTGTGTCCTTTTGTTCCTGTTCTCTGTTAATATGAGAGAGAAAAATGAGAAATTTTTTTTAAATTTTTTAAATTTTTTTTTCCCCTTGGGATTCTTGCCACATTTAAGTCCTTCTGCCATGAGGGTTTGGTCTGAGCTTTGTCTCTTTTACAGTTGCAAGCCCAAGTATTTTATTCAAAAACATGAAATAGCCTCTGAGCCAAACCTACAGCCAGGCCTGCCAGGAGTCTTGCGCACTTTGATTAGCATCATCTGGTGTCGCTCTGTAGGGGCCAAACTGGCCTTAGATGAATCTGCTTGGTCTGCTGGGAACTGGGGTCAGAGGGAGGCCACTGTACAGCAGTCCCTCATTAGGATGTGTCCAGTGGTGCGGTGCACTGCGCCGTTACCTTGTACACGATTCAGTGTGATACTACAAAGACTATGAGAGCTGAGCATGTCCAGTCCCTACTTTAAGAAGTTTGTCCTCCGTGAGGTGAAATGGTTTTATCTTCTATGTACACATTGGTCCTGCAGTGCAGTGTTTGGGCCGCTACTGCATTCGAAGTTATTTTGCCACTTTGCAGAAGAAGTAGAAGCTGTTATGAGAAAGAAGATGCATGGATAAAAAGTTTGGGTGTTACTAGCTAGGATTTCTTCATTTCCTGGTGCCCCTAGGTAAGTGGGTTTTGGGGACATCATCTTTTTTTTTTTTCCTTGACACTTTCTGGGCAGATGTCCAGGCCTTTGAAGTTCTGCCAGGAAGATGCTGTAATATGCTAAGCATGCTGCTCCCCGGTCCTATCCCTGTCCTGCAGCTGGTGTCGTGACTGTACCTCCTCTTACGTGAACCAGCTAGATAGCTATTCCATGCCAGGACCATGCCTCCCCTATTCCCACCACCCCAAATCTGTAGCATAGGTTACTGTGGCCACTGAGCAGCTATTATTGTAGGCTGGATATGAAAACAGAAAGATGTGTTGCAACAGAAATAATTGATTTGATTCTGAAGCATGGTTGAATAAAGAAAAACAAAGCTACCCCCTTGCTCTCACCCAAGCATCTGATGTTTGTGCAGCTTCATATGGTTTGGCATAAAGGGTATAAAACTGAACTACAGCTGAGATGCCACAGCACCCCAGATGCTTCTTGGGGCAACAGGCTTTTGCTGACCAGGCATTTAGCTTCTAAGGCTGTAGGAGCACAGGGGCTTGCTCAGTCTTCCATTTGCTAGGGGGAAGGCATGCTTTCACTGCTCTAGGCTAACGTACACCAAAGACACATCCACTGGCAGAGTCAAATCCACTGCAAGATGGTAGAGCAGTCAATAGAGGGTGGTTCTACTTCTGCTGTGATAACTGCTTCTTCCCCATATTTATTTTTGTCCTGTCCCCTCAGACACCAGTCCCTGCCTGGGACTGCTCTGCCTAGGACAGTGTAGAAGCAACTCTGAACAGCAACATCTTACGTCTCCCTGCACCATACTCATCTGTTCATCCTCTGTTTAATGTACTTTCCCCTCCACTGACATCATGCTCTGCTACTGCCAAAGACCCAGAGCTGGCTGAGCAACAGCGGCCTGCACAGCACAGTGCATGGAAATGGCCCTGCCTCCAGCCAGAACGTGGTCCAGCAGCAACTCTGGTCTCCATAGCTGGCTCCACCCTCAATATCCCATTCCCCAAGCACTGTACAGGCAAAGTTTATACATCTGTTTCTGCTGGACTTTGGATTCAATAAATCTTATTAAAATTATTTTGTTTGGTTTATGTCAGTGTGTTTACACAAGTTCTTGTCCCTCTGTGGCTAGTGTTTGCACACTACTTGCCCTGGCATGGGCAGCTGTGGGAAGCTAGGATTGCTGGCCAGAGGAGTGGGGAGAGGAATGCCACAGGCAAAATACTGGACAAGAACAGGGAGGAGAGAAAAATGAAAAGTTTTTAAAAATACAAAAGGGGGAAAGGAGGTACAGGTAAAACTTGGAGATGCAGACAATGCGAAGACTGTAGCGCAGTCACTGGGGTCTGTCCTGAAGAGTAAGCCTCCAAACTCTCACATTACTCAAGATACAACAGACAAACCCTATTTACAAATTTTCACATTCTGAGGAACTTCCATCTCCTTTTCATATGGCCAAATGCATACTTTACCAACATTACTTACTAGTACAGATGTTTCAGGCTTTCCTGATTGCAGGTCAGGTTACCACTGAATTTGTTGTGAGCAAGGCCGTGATCACTGGGCATTGCATGTCTGTCCTTTGGCATGCCATCAGAGGAGAGCTCAGTACAGATCCCTGTGAACGTTGCCTTCCCTGTTCTCCTGTGCCCACTGGCAAGTCTGGCATGTTTGAGCCTTGATGCACAGGGTGATGTTATCAGTTTGCTTTCTTCTCCACACTCTGCAGAAGGAGCAGCAGGCCAGCAAAGACATAATGAAAATATTGCTCTTGGTAATTTCCATGTGGGCGTCCTGCCGTCGCATTGCCTCTGTGTTGTGTATGGGCTGATGCTACTTGCTTCCAAAGTTGAGCAGCTTGTTCAGGTCCTGGTGTTCCTAGATGTGTGATGAGGCCATGATGCCGGTTTTACACAGTGCCTACCAGAAGTTCTGTGTACGTTGCTGGCACTCTTGAAATGGAAAGTTAAAATGCTGTGTTATTTCCACAGTGCTAAGAGGTAAATGGTGTCCCAGCCCAATAGTACAACTTCTCAGTCACTGCTTTGTGAGGCAGAGCCTGATCTCAGATATAGAAGTTAGGCCCATCACAAGATCTGCCCAGAAAGTCAAGAGTAAAGCAGGGCTGACATTGAATGGGCAAGGTGGGATTGAGCAGGGGTGGATGTAGGATAATTAGGGGTACTAGTAGCACACTTCATCTAACTCCAGTGCTCACTTAAGAGCAAGCATTTATGAGTTGATCCTGTAACTGTGTCCTGAAGTAACTCGAGTCTTTTCTGCCACGTGGCATTGCATAATTCTGGCCTGCTTATCAAGCAAGCAGCAATGGAACTTGCTGTTCATTTTTTTTCACTGTGTGTTGGAATCAAGGTAGTCTGCCAAGATCAGCATATCTGCTTTTTCTTGTTAGCAGGCCAAACAGAACTTCAGTTTGGTGCTGAACATATAAAAATGTCCTCCCAAGCCCTACTCATGGTTCCCATTTTCTTTCTTCCCATTCTCTGATTCATTGCACAGTCTGAGCTATTCTGCATCTGTCTGGCTGTTAATAAATACTATACATATATTTTGGGTTTGGGGGTTGAAGTGTTCAATTCGAAGGGATGTCATTTTAACCTCTTTTTGTTCACTAGCTGCTGAGGTTGTACCTGCAGAGTGGTTCTTGCCTGTTCTGCCTGTATAATTGCATGTTCAAAGTGCACTTGTCTTCAAAATGAGGTGTAGTGAAAACAGGAGCCTTAGGAGGCAGGATGTTTAGGTTCTGCTTTGACCACTGCCATAGGCCAGGTGGACAAATCCTGTCTGTTCTCTGCCTGTCTCCCCTCTTTAAAGTGATTTTGTGCTTTTTAAGAGAGGATGGGGAAGGAAAAGGAAGGAATGAGAGAACTGTGCTAACTGGACCCTCAAGCCATTCTAGCTCACTAGATTTCAGTCTACAGAGAATGGTCCTTCGGGGGTCCGTGATCTACTTTTTATAAGAAAAAGAAAAGTGCATTCTCCTATCTTGTTGTCCAGATTTCTGAAATTTTGTAAGGAATCTGCACTTGCACTTGAGAATTTTTAGACTTGGTCAACTGCACATTGGCGTGAAGTGTCTATTGCTCTAGAAGTCAGCTATCACAAAGAGACTGAAATGGGATGTTATTTAAACCCCACAGCCTTGTTGGAATGAGTTACTGGTCAGAAACTGTGCATGGGTACTGCCAGAGTTTTCTTAGAAGCAGCTGCCTGCACCTCGCTAGCCCAGGATGGACCGCTCTAGCTGTTGAGGATTGTGAGCCACTGAGGGTGGTAAGGTGAAAGGTGCCGAAGAGGAGCTGCGGGAGTGAGCTGAGGCTGAGTGCACTGGCGGTGAGGTGGCAGATGAGAATCTGTGCAAAGAGAGCATTGTCAAAGAGCGATGATGTGTTTTGGAGTGATTACAATAGCTTCATGGAAACATCAGTTCAGTGGTAAGAAGGATAATAAAGGGGAAAATGCTAGGATTAACTCACAGAAGGCTAGGGAACAGTACAGAGAACAACTACACCCTGCTTCCCTTCTCCATGGTGCACCTTCATCTCCATTCTCAAAAGCAACACTATAAATCCAGAAAAGGTTCGGATGATGATGGTCAGAAACGCAGGGAATAGCTAAATAGGCCGAGCTGGAAAAGGGATGATTATGTGGGATTTTGTAGAGGTCTATATAATGATGCATGTTCTGGAGAGACTGAATACATGATTTGCCATCTTCTCCAGTGCGAGAACTACAGGGTATCAAATACAAGTAGTAGGAGGCGCATTTTCATGCAGCTTGCAGTTACACTGTGAAACTCCTTGTCGCAGGATACAGTGGATGGTATCGATGTTGACATGTGCTTAAAGAAGGATTGGACGATTTAATGGAAAGAAAATCCTTTGAGGTATACTAAGTGAACAGAATCTCCATCTGGCTCAGTATGTCTCTATGCTGTGGGTGGTTGGAAAGTGGTAACACTGTTCAGTAAGAGCATGATATGTGCATGTCCTATGCTTATGCTATCTCACTTCTTGAAGATCCTTATCTGGGTTGACCCCGTATCCTGTATGTTCAGCCTTTTTAAGAACATGCAGGTAACATCTCATCTCTCCCTTCTGGGTCACAATAGTGGCTTCTGGAAGGACTTCAGTACAAGTGGTACAAAGTTTAAAAAGTCTGGAGAATTTGCAGATGTAAGTGTGGGGAAGGCATATAGGAAGTCTGATTCAGCCCTTATTAAAACAGTGTTAGATTTTGTAAAGGAAGAAGCAGATGAGTAACTAGAGGCGCGAATAGTGTTGTAGGAGTCAAAAAAAAGGTTGTAGTATCATAGACTTATTACTAGGTGGCGATAGTAAATTGTTAATGATGCAGAAAAGTCCCACGTTTTCAGCAAGTGTTTTTTTATTCTGAGAGAAGGTGGAGGATATATTTGCAAAATACATGTGATGAGTTACTCCCCACTCTGCTGGTAACCCAAGATAACGCTAAACACTTTCGACAGGGATATGCTATTTAAACCAATAGGCCCAGATAACTTTGACCTAGAAGTATTAGAAGTGCTGATTGTTATTTTTCATTCAGATTATTAGGAAATTTCAGAAGACTGGTGGAAGTTGGCCAGTGCTAGAATGACCTGTATGCCATTGCCCTTATGTTTATTCTAGGCAGAATTTTAGAAATACTGATACGTTATTTGATTAATAAATAACTAAAGGTTAGGCATGTAATTAATGCCACTCAGCTTATGTTTATGGTGAGTACCTTAAGTTCTCTCACACAAATCTGGCTTGTTTTTTTAAGATGACCATGGTGATTTGGTAAGGCTGACAGTTTAGATCTAAAACACTTAGTGTTGTGTCAGGTCCAGATTCAACACTACACAATATTTGAGTTGAAAAAGTTAACTCTGTATCTCATTAGCAAAGTGCTGGGTGAGTGAGATTTCCTTAACTGGCGATATTAGTGGTTTTCTGTGGAGAATAAGATTCAAATCAAGCTCGAGTGTTTTGTGAAATTGTCCTCACAGTTGGGCACACTGTTGCATTTCTCACGGTAGCCCTACCTGGTACATGATGTGTAAGCATCTGACTCCTTAGATGTAATTGATGCCAAGCTCTTATTAAATGCATTGTAATGCCAGGAATGTTTTTTATGCAGAAGAGTTAGAAGTTCGTATTTGGATTGTGTTATGAACTAGTTTAGGAGATAAATTGATTAGAGTTATCATCTGAAGTTGCGAAGCAGCTTCATTAGAGACATTCTGAACTGACACACGTAACAGGTCTGTGTTTGGGGAGACTAAAATAATAAATCAGCGATGGCGGTCTTTCACAGGCCAGCAGCAGAGGAAATAAAAGGGATAGTGGAAAGGAGCCATATTGTTAAAACCTCAATATTTCAATGATATTCTTAATGGATGGAGTCTTAGAAGTGGAAGTTTGACAACAGACTCTAGAGCCCCTTACCACTCCCTCCTTTGTTTTTGGCAATCCGTTTTGGCATTGTTTTTGAGCTTGCTGAGGGTGCTGTCTGTGCTGTTGTCCCTGTCTTTCATGAATATATTAAACAGGACTGGTGCTACTGTCAACAGCTTGTTTGGAGCTGGTCCTAGGGAAGGCGGAGCTGACTCTTGGAACATCTGTCTGTTCCCGTGGGTGTGGGGGATTTAACAGAGGAAATTATTCACCATTTCTAGACTAGGATTTGCTAGGAGTCCTTCACACCTGTCACTCCCAAACTTTGCTCTGAGGTCCAAAATCTTGGACTGTGGCATGTTTCAGTCTTGCTCCATTCCCTGACTTTACTGCTGGCATTCATGTGGTGTGGTGCAATAAATGGAGGGCCTTGGGCATGCACCAAATGTTTAATGCTTTTCTGAGAAACCCTGAGCATGTGGGTCCACTGATGATAAGACACCTGAGTGCATGTAGCTGAGCACCATTTTACGCGATTAAATTTCTAGTGCCTTCATGTTGTTGCTGTTTTTGTAGGAAAATCATGGCTTGCCAAAGTGCTTCAGCCCACCTTCACAGGGCTCTTCTCTGTGGTTTGCAGAGGTGCTCAGTCTGGTTTTTGTCTTATTGCAGGATGTGCACTTTCTACTTTTTAACCCCTTTCCTCTCATGGTCTTTGCATTTCTTCTGTAGTCATTTTGCTAAAACCATTGCTCCACATTTAACAGATTTTGCACTACCCTTAGGTTGTACAAGGTCAGTAGGTGGTCAAAGCACCTTCTTTCGCTTCCCCTTCGGTTGGCACGGTCTGCCTAAGGATCCAACTGTATCTGTTTAAAACACAGGTGGTTCTTACTAATGTTGTGTCTATCTCAGGCTTTTTGATAGAAGTACATCTCTCTGTGAGATGTCGTTTTGATTGTGTAATTCATAGGAACGCTCCAAAGAGCTGGAGAAGATAATGATTCTTCTTGAAGTCTTATAAGACAGAGTATGTCATGCTTTCTTTAAACTCTCTGGTAAGAGGACTGTTGCTCATGACTCTCTACGTGCCGTAGCTGGTCTCCTAAGAGAGGAAGGGATAAGCCATCTTGAGTAGTAGTGGCAACTGAAGTTGGCAGGTACAGGTTAGTAGATTCAGGTGACATTTGCTGAATCACTCTGTGGCCACAACCATGGGAGCACTGTCCTCTCCTCTGCGAGAGGGAGATGAGAGTCCTGAAAAGAGAAGACCAGTGTGTTTCCTGAAGAACACTTCAGCTTTTAAAGTATGGATTAATCTCTCTTCTTTGCAATAGTTTGCAGTTATATCTGGCATTTCTACATGTAAGAAATTCACAAAAGAATTTACAACAGAATTGGGGTAGAACAGAACAAAATCTGGAACTCAGAATGAAGGAATTACTGTGAGATGTAGAAAAGAGTGAGTGGGCAGGGTGCAATCCCTGAGCCCAGCTTTAACTCTAGGCACAGTGTTACTGGCAAAAGAAATAAAAGATATTAACGTTAGAAATGACCACTTTGAAAATTGCCCATTGACATTTAAGGGTTGTGTTTTAAGCTGTCCACAGAATGGGCAATGTTATTGCCCAAGGGGAACACAGAAATCCTTATAAATTCTTAGAAGGGAAATGTAAATGTGAGAGTACAAAAATTGCCTCAAGCCATTCAGTTACACCTGTGAGTAGCACTTACGGATGAGGCTGCAACTGGACGAGAATTATTTTATTAAGTGGTTTTCCTGGAAGATTGTGCTAGTGGGAAACACAGATGTTTTACAAAGAGGAGCTTGTTTCATTGCAGGCAAGATAAAACAGAAACAGGGGTTTTAAAACAAAAAATCTTTGTCTTTGTCAAAATGACTTTTGCCAATCTGTTGATTTTATTATTTCTCATATGGGACAAATGAGATTGAAACCCAAATGATGTGTTATGATTGATGATCATTAATTTCTTTTCAGTTACTGGTATGTGAAAATCAATATTGGGATGAATCAGGAGTGGGAATCAAAATTTCAAATTTCATACTAGAAAATTGTGTCCTGAGAGCTGTAGTTGCCATGTCGTTCTGCTAAACTGGCTTCATTGCTGACTTGTTCTTTTGTCTTATCTTTTGCAGGGTGGGATAAACATTCTTATGGGTACCATGGTGACGATGGGCACTCCTTCTGTTCTTCGGGGACAGGACAGCCCTATGGCCCTACGTTCACCACTGGAGATGTGATCGGCTGCTGTGTTAACCTTATCAACAATACCTGCTTTTACACGAAAAATGGCCACAGTTTAGGTAAGTAAAGAAAGGTGTTCTCAGGAGAGGGATGCTCCTGCCCTGCTGGAGCTGCTGCTGCTGCTGCTGTTCACTATAATTCTTTGCATGTGTTGTAACTCTTGTCCCACATTTGTGGGTAAGATTTAAGAAACAGGAGAGAAAGAGAGCACTAAGCAGCAGTCAGGAGATGTAAATTCGCTCTAAGACATAAATACTTCCAGCACGTAAAATGGTTTCTATGCTGTTCCATTTGTTTAAGTAGGTTAGGATTACATCCCCAGCTTCTGCTCCTTTCCTCTGCTACTGCACAGCCTGTGGGAGGTTGGATAAGACGACTACTGGCTGGGCAACGGGGAAATACAGGGAAATAAATAATTGGGAAGTTTAGTTAGTGTATTATTCAACTGACTACAAAGCCATTGTATCAGCGTCTTTTCACTTTTTAAAGGGACTTGTCTATCTGTAAGCCTTAACACGTCAGTCTAAGCATTCCCAAAGCTAGACATTAATTCAGCATAAGAAGTCTTACTTAAGCACTGACCTATAATTTGGTTCATTCCACAATTGTTTCAGTAGTTCCTCTAAAGTTAAGGACTTCAAAATTTTGCCCAAAGGAATATCTCACAGATGTTTTCCAGGCGTCCATCGTATCTGATTTGTCTAAAATAGAAAGCTGTGGCCATTTTCACCTAAAATGTCTTTCCCTTGGATGACATATTTTCCACCCTGGATAAATTCTTGTCATTTTTTTTTGTCACATGAGACATGCAGTAAATTTTGATAACTTTATCTCAGTTTTTGCACTGGAATTCATTTGGTTTGGTAGGGACAGGCACTTCTTTCCTTTGCTTCTCCTTGCTGTGTCAATTCTACTTTGTTAAATTCAAGATGAAGAAGCTGGTGGAAAAATACCCCACTCAAAACATTTATCAGAACAAAAGCTGTTTTGAGTTACTGGCTGGGCTGAAGGAAGGAGTGGGATTGGAGTGCAGTGTGTGTCTGGAGAGTGCATAATTTCTGGTGAGTTCTTGGGAAAAGTACTGGGCTCCCCCGTACAAGAGACAGAGGGACATACTGGAGAGAGTGCAGCAAAGGGCCATTAAGATGGTTAGGGGACTGGAGCGTCTCCTAGGAGGCAAGGCTGAGAGAGCTGGTGCTATTCAGCCTTGAGAAGAGAAGGCTCAGAGGGGGAATCTCATCAATGTCTGTAAATACCTGAAGGGAGGCTGCAAAGAGGATGGAGCCACACTCTTCTCAGTGGTGCCCAGTGCCTGGACCAGAAGCAATGGGCACAAACTGAAACACAGAGGGTTAACACAAACTGAAACCCAGGAGGTTCCTTCTGAATATCAGGAAACACTCTTTCACTGTGAGGGTGACTGAGCACTGGCACAGGTTGCTCAGAGAGGCTGTGGAGTCTCCATCCATGGACGTATTCAGAAGTCACCTGGACACGGTTCTGGGCAACCAGCTCTGGGTGGCCCTACTTGAGCAGAGGGGCCAGATGACCTCCAAAGGTGCCTCCAACCTCAGCCAGTCTGTGATTCAGTGGAAGTAGCATGCTGTGCTACAGGTATAGCAGAGATATGGATCAGAGATGCAGGCTTTTTCCCCTCAAATCTCAAGAATCATAGAGTCATAGAATCATTTGGTTGGAAAAGACCTTTAAGATCGAGTCCAACTGTACCTATCCACTACTAAACCATGTCCCCAAGTGACTCGACCACTTCCCTGGG
>VYZW01006372.1:31046-53467 GCA_013401315.1 Balaeniceps rex | reverse complement strand
TCATCTAGTCCAACACCCCCAGCTCTAGCAGGGTCAGCAAGAGCAGGTTGCTCAGGGTCGTGTACAGTCAGGTTTTGAGATGGAGACTCCACTACCCTCTGGGCAACCTGTTCCTGCATCCAATCATCCTTAGAATAAGAGTTTTTTCTGATGTTTAAATGGAATTTTCTGTGTTTCAATTTGTGCCCGTTGCCTCTTATCCTTTCACTGTGAACCACTGAGAACCATCTTCTTCACTGCCCTCCATCAGGAATTTACAACATAAGCTGGCTAAAATCTTTAACGCGTAGCACTAATGTCCACTGTTGACCAAACCATTCCCTAGTGTTTGGGGTGCCGCATCCAATATGGCTTAAACATTGTAAAGAGGAGCCAGAATTCTCAACAGATGTGTGAATCCTTCTCAGTATTCTGAGAGTACTTCTCAGGCTCTTCCCAGATGTTAGTTCCCACTCATTGCTAACTATCATTCTTCTTGTTCAAAATTTGAATTAAACCACAATACTGTTGTCCAATACCTTTTCTCCTTTGTTCAGATCTGCCAAATGCTTGCTTAGAATTTAAGCTCACTTTGAAATTCTGGTGGGTAATGAGAATTACAGATTCATCTGCTATTCCTCCTTCTACAGATGGTAATTATTTCTGAAATCTGCCTGCCAGAAATTAAACAGAATCTCATTCAAACAAAAGAAGCCTTTCCTTAATTGAGAGACTTGCCTACATGGCACAGAGTGTGAAAACAAAGTGCGCTTTCATAATCTTGAAGTCGGCTTTGGCATTGGGTTGGCTGATTAAAAAAAAAAATCCTCTATGAATAGAGTATGGCCTATATAAAAGAAGTTAAAACCTCAAATTTACTTGCATTTGTTAACGTCCTCTTTAGCAGCCTTTTTACTCCAGAGATTTCCCTTCTTTCCTTTCAGTAAGTTGTTCTCATTAAGCTCTGTGATTACAAACAAGGCTTAGCAGTATTAAATGACTAGATATTTTTATGGTCAAATGGGATTACTTTGATAATTGGCTCTGATCTGTTGCAGAGCTTGTTCTCCCATACTTGCGGCACCGAGCCTTGTAACGTGATAGAAGCACCATCCAACTGACATTTCCTAGGTCCTTTGATCCTGGATCTCTTCAGAAGTTTAGTTCTTTTTCAGCTGTAGGCAGCATGTCACAGCCCTTCCAGAATTTTTTATTTCTTCTGTCATTGTCCATGTCGATGCCTTCGAAACTTTGTAGTGAAATTGTGATAAAGAATGACAAGGCTTAAAATAAGGACATCATCACAGTGTTTCATTCATCCATTTCTTTCCCAGGTCCTCAGCTCAGCCATCATGTAGCCAGGCCAGATTCTGCTCTTAGGTCAGCACTCTGAGTTAAGAATCTGTGGCAGATCAAGAATAAGAGAGATTGACAGAAACCTCCAGCACTGAAATTACAGACTGACGGCATGGTGTCATCTACCAGAAATTGTGGCATTTCAGATCCATATATCTTTGTGCTTGCAATGACAGATCCCTGGGATAAAGAGTGTCTGACCTGTGGTAAACAGACCAGTCAAACACTCAAAGCAGTCAAAAACAAATAAAAACTAAATAGTTTCTTTCTCTTATCATGGACACATACCATCTTATGGAACAGAAAGGACTGGTGCCAATATAGTCAGTTGGCATCTCCAGGTTTGAGGAGATGCAGAATTCAGAAGAATTATCCTGCATCTTGGTTCTCCTCAAACCTGAAGCCAACACAAGACTTTCTTGTGCCTTAAAGTGAAGAAATGTTGCTATGTTCACACAAACGTGTAATGCGTTAATCTTCTCTACCCACTGTGTTGGTAAGGTGACCCCACTGCTATCTAAACACTTGAAATTAATTCTTGAAATGTAAAAGTTCAGATGTTGCCCTGATAACTTTCCCATTTATTTCTTTGGAAAGACTGGCAAACACTGAATCAGGCTTGATGCTATTTATTTAATGTGGGATTCTATGATGATGCGTTGAAGTGGGTACTTGAGAGAAAGGGAAAATCAAGTTCCCTTGTAAGGGTTGTCAAGTATTGGAACAGTCTGCCCAGGGAAGTGG
The DNA here is from genome assembly GCA_013401315.1 of Balaeniceps rex. NCBI lineage: Eukaryota > Metazoa > Chordata > Aves > Pelecaniformes > Balaenicipitidae > Balaeniceps > Balaeniceps rex. The sequence goes on along the minus strand of VYZW01006372.1, from coordinate 51,388 downwards.
TCGGTCACCATTCCTGGAGGTATTTAAAGGACTGGTAGACGAGGCGCTTAGGGACATGGTTTAGTAGTGGACAGGTACGGTTGGACTCGATGATCTTAANCAGAAGTTTAGTTCTTTTTCAGCTGTAGGCAGCATGTCACAGCCCTTCCAGAATTTTTTATTTCTTCTGTCATTGTCCATGTCGATGCCTTCGAAACTTTGTAGTGAAATTGTGATAAAGAATGACAAGGCTTAAAATAAGGACATCATCACAGTGTTTCATTCATCCATTTCTTTCCCAGGTCCTCAGCTCAGCCATCATGTAGCCAGGCCAGATTCTGCTCTTAGGTCAGCACTCTGAGTTAAGAATCTGTGGCAGATCAAGAATAAGAGAGATTGACAGAAACCTCCAGCACTGAAATTACAGACTGACGGCATGGTGTCATCTACCAGAAATTGTGGCATTTCAGATCCATATATCTTTGTGCTTGCAATGACAGATCCCTGGGATAAAGAGTGTCTGACCTGTGGTAAACAGACCAGTCAAACACTCAAAGCAGTCAAAAACAAATAAAAACTAAATAGTTTCTTTCTCTTATCATGGACACATACCATCTTATGGAACAGAAAGGACTGGTGCCAATATAGTCAGTTGGCATCTCCAGGTTTGAGGAGATGCAGAATTCAGAAGAATTATCCTGCATCTTGGTTCTCCTCAAACCTGAAGCCAACACAAGACTTTCTTGTGCCTTAAAGTGAAGAAATGTTGCTATGTTCACACAAACGTGTAATGCGTTAATCTTCTCTACCCACTGTGTTGGTAAGGTGACCCCACTGCTATCTAAACACTTGAAATTAATTCTTGAAATGTAAAAGTTCAGATGTTGCCCTGATAACTTTCCCATTTATTTCTTTGGAAAGACTGGCAAACACTGAATCAGGCTTGATGCTATTTATTTAATGTGGGATTCTATGATGATGCGTTGAAGTGGGTACTTGAGAGAAAGGGAAAATCAAGTTCCCTTGTAAGGGTTGTCAAGTATTGGAACAGTCTGCCCAGGGAAGTGGTCGGTCACCATTCCTGGAGGTATTTAAAGGACTGGTAGACGAGGCGCTTAGGGACATGGTTTAGTAGTGGACAGGTACGGTTGGACTCGATGATCTTAAAGGTCTTTTCCAACCAAATGATTCTATGATTCTATAATACTGTGGAATGTATTAATAAAACGCTGAGATGGTCCCAGAAAACAGATATGTGACAGAAACTCAGGTCTTGCTGTCCCTGCAATCTGACCTAGGAAAAATCCTTCTTCCCTCCAAATATGGCACTTCATATAAACCTAAACGGTACGGCCCACCTTGGCCTCATTCTTACAACGGCTGTTCATAGTCACAAGGTACAAAGATCTTCTTTTATATAGCAAAATTAATCAGAAATGCAGAAGTTATGGAGTTAGAAATTGTTTATGATAACCATAGCCCCAGAGGTGTTCTCTGTAACTTTGAGAAGAGAATGCTTCTGTATCTGGAAATCCCAAGGCAGTGAATTCATTAGAAAGTTGAGATTAGCCAGTAACAGTAAAAACAACACTCTCTGTGCCAGGAATGCTTCAGAGGCTTTGAAAGCTTTACTTGATCAAAATATATTCACTCATCTTTTCTGTAATGACCAAGAGGTGCAACAGAGGTAATTCTCATAAAACCTTGAATAATCTGTGTATGTTTTCCACTGGCATTATTTTGGGTGTAAGAAAGATCGCGTATTTTTGTAGCAGCTTGACAGGCTGGGGGCTAATGCATGCATTGTACTTCTGTGCCTGTGCTGTGATTTATTTGGAGCAGGGCATGTTTATGGCAGTGATCCTCTTAACTAGCCAGTGGGTATAATCCTGCCAAGTTCTGCTGTCAGCCTGTCAGTAAAAATAATGTCAATAGTAATCAGTCACTGCCCACTTTCATCCCTCCTGCCTTCTTTGCTCTTAGGGGTAGCCACTGTCAGGTGATGAATGCTGCCAGTTTTGCTCCTGTCTAACAGAAAAGGGATTTTCCCTTAGCACTCTCCTTTAGCAGGATGTGACCATTGCCCACACCACTCTTTATTCTCCTACAGGAAATAATAATAATAAAAAAAAAAACACATTAAGAAAAGGCTACCTTATGAGCAGCCAACTGTTTGGATAAATGTCATGCTCAGCCTGACATTTCTTGCTGCTAGTCCTCCGGATAGCTCAGCGAGCCGGGGCTGCAGCCCCAGAGGGTAATGGGGGAAGACATGGAAAGGTCGTTGTGATTATAGTGAAGGAGATACTTTAGAGCAGAATCCGAATATAAAGTCTTGTAGAGGCTGGCATGCAAATTAAAATGTAAATAAGGTTGACAAGCTTTCCAGCAAGACATCAAACTGCCAAAGGGCAATTCTGCCTTCTCCAGGCCTTTTCTGCCCTTCACAAGCATGCTACAGCTGTTTCCTCAGCCAGCAACGATCGTAACCTCTGGGGGAAGGAGGAATATGAAAGTCATAGTGATTCTTAGCAGCTGTCACATTTGCAATGGTTTCTCTCCAGAGTATTTCATAATCCTTTTTTTCAGTGTACTTGCCTTAGAAATTTAGGTTACGCAATCACTATAAATGAATAAACAAAAAGATGTGTATATACACGCACAAGCATCGACGACAGTCTTAAAGCTATGAAATTCTTATAAGCTTCACGAAAACAGGGTAATTGTGAGAGACTATTCCAGGCTTTCGGCATAATTAGATAGCAAAGAAATCGAGAGAGATAAGGGGAGAAAAGAGAAAGACAGTCACTGACATAGGTCATTCATTGAATTGTATTTGAACTGTAGCAGAAACTAGAAAAGGTTGACAAGGGTGAGAGAGGCTTTTGAAAATGAAGGAGCTGAGGTAGAAGTCACAAGATAAGAAGTCTTATAATTCTCAGAATAGATTCACCTTCAGCATCCTGGTGTCAGAAATACGTGAGTAATTATTATTATTATTGCTTTGAGAACTCTGCTTTGATTTTTTTGTTTTTTTTTTTTTTACTAGAGATTCAATTCTTTTTGTTTTAACGTCTGGCAGAAATTCATTTGCGTATATTTAAAAACATATGTGCATTTAACCAGCAATCCCCTTGGCATCCCTTCCCACCCTTTGAAGGGTGCTGCCCTCCTTTACTGGTGCCCTTCAGAGCAGCCGCTTGGCATGCTCTGCGCAGCAATGCCAGCTGCATGGCAGACCTCTACAAAGCTGATTTTTGTTTCCCTTTGTCAGTGCATGATGCTCGCTGCCTGTTGGGATGCTTTTAGAGGCCTCCTGAGCCAGCCATCTCAAAACAGGAATGGTTTGCTGCAGTAATAGTGTCTGCTAATGTCTCATTACAATCAATTTAAATGCTTCAGTTCCACTGAGAGCTAATAACACATGAAAGTCAAACTAGGCTCATAATTTCAAAGACACATATTTTTTTGTAATGAACTGAACTATTATGCCCTGTTGAAATCTTGACTATGAAAGATTTTAAAGCTGTTTTTGTAGTGTCATTAGGACCCCTCTTATGTGTCTTCTAAGCTTGGAACAGTAAGATATTCTCTGCTTTCTGTTTACCTTTAATAAAATAACAAAGGTTTATAAATTGTCCTTTACAAATTTACACATTTACAGTATATATTTCACAGTATTAAAAAATTAAAGTATCAAAACCAATGTGACCTGCCTAGCTTCCAGAGAGCTTCACATTACATTTTATAGGAAAGAGAGTTTGTTTCACTGCCCTTTATTCACTTTATTGTTTCCACTCCCAACTCAGCCTCTCTCAACTTGATTGTCTTTCTACTAAATGGCCTTGTAAAAAAGGAAAGCTAAAGTAATGATAGCAAATTGCACCTGAAATCATCCAACTTCAGATGGATATCTGATGTAAGAATGGAGACAAATTTGACCCAACAAGCTCAGTACCTGGCAGAAGTTAGGGAAACAGGAAAAAAACCCAGATGCATACATAGAAAAGAAAAACAAATTTACCTGGTCTTCAAAAAACTCATGACCCTGCCAGATCTGGAATGGGTAGGACACTGAAGGCTTTGGGAAAAAGACAAAAGAGCAGTTAGGCAGAAGAAAAGGAAGAGGAAGCAGGCTTATGTATTCTTTAAAAATTATTTTACAGTAATTTAAGAGGGATAGTGGAGAGGTGAGGCAGACAACTGAAAGGAGGAAAGAAATGCGGGGATTAACCATTCCTGATGGGCAAAGAACAAGGCACAGGGCACACTGGCATATGCTGGGTAGTTTGCAAATGGAGAAATACAGAGTTGTTACTCTGGGAGGTGCAGGGAGGATGCCTGGCTCTCGCTGAGCCTCTGGTGGGGTTAAGGATGGGCCCAGGGAGCAACAAAGGGGATGGAGGAGCTGGGAAGCCTGAAGCTTTATGGCTTTCGTTGCTCTGCAGGGGCTGGTAAAGCTGCTGAGAAGATCTATCCTCTACCCACTTGTACCCAGCTCCTTGCCACAGCTCACTGACCCCACTGTTATGCTCATTGAAAACAGGGCTAATCTTTAACTCTAGTCCCATCAACAGCGTACCCCCAGATGAGAACTGATGGGGCGGTGGGGGCAGAGACACATAGGTTAGTTTTACCATGAAATGCAGTGTTTTCTGAAGTTACATTCTCAGGTTGTAACAGAAAAGGTCAAGAGAAGGGGAAATCTGGGCTTTGATTTGTTATGTTGAGGACAGCGGACAGAAAGGGCTCAGCACAGACAAAAACTCTGCTGTTATGGGCAAAGGCAAGGAAGGCTGGTCCACCAGGCTCCTCCTGTACTAAGTGGAGAAAGAAGGTTCTCTAGAGGATGGTAGCCCTGAATCGAGCTGTGGGTGAGCCTCTCTTTGGGGTCCCTAAAATATTAACCCCAACAGGCTGAAATCAGCCTCTATGAATCCCCTGTTATTTGCCCGCCTCAAGGTACAGGGTGGGAGGGCAGTGAACAAGAAGGGATCCAGGAGTGGGACTAGATTGTGAGGATCCACCTCTGTTTCCTTTGCATTATTGTGGTAGCACGTCTCTGCAGGAGGATGACCAAAGACTGCAGCTTTAGACTTAAGGATTGATGGTTCTAGATGTTCATAAAAAACGTCCATATGGGACTGTAGTCCTTTGAAGAAAGGCAAGCAAGGCAAGTTGCAAAAGTTTAGTTTAACACAGACTGCAGATGAAAGAGGAAAAAACCCCTTAATTAGCCATTCCTAGTGTAGCTAGTCACTGTCCAGACAGTGCAAGAACAGTCACAGCTACAAAACAGCTTAGTTCAAGCTGCGAAGCTTAATTTGCCCTATTACACTGGCAGGTGATGACAGTGTTTCTTCAGCCTAATGTTAACAGGGGACAGAAATTGTCTGTCCACTGCAAAACTTTGGTTTTTAGTGGAAGAATAAAAAGCAGCAAGCACAGAAACCAGTTATCTTCTCTCTTCCTGTCCCTTAACACCGAGCCACCTCCTCATTTGGCTTGATTTCAACCATGTTCTCTCTCAATCCTCCAGGTAGTGCTTTTTTATTATTTTCCTATCTTGCCTATGACTAAGAAGGGGAGAACGCGAGTCCCTCTGAAGTCCCTCTGAATTTTCCTACAGTCTCTTGCATGTAAGGTTTTACGCATGAAAGACTTTTTTCTTCTTTCTTGTGTGCATGCGGCATCATGCTTTGCCCTAGATGTCAAACATAACCCTCTCAGATGAAAAGGTAACTCATCCTGGAGAACAGTCTGTGCTGAGACAACCAGCCCCTTGAACAGGCTAAAGAAGCTGTCCAAGTCTTTTATTCCATTAATTTCTGTGTCTAGAGCTAGTACATTGCTTATTCACTTAGGAGTGAGTTTCACAATAAATTTATCCAAAGACGATAGAGAACTATCACAAGAGTTTTGTCACAAGTGAAAGCTAAGATGGGTTTATGTGACATTCTTGAAGCTTCAGTGCCTTGTGTAAGTCAACAGGAAAATACTGTTATTCCACAAAATGCCACTGCAGCCAGATTGTTTTGGGCATCACTGATCTTGTGTGGATTAGCACAAATTAATTTTTACATTAACCTGCTTACAGCCATGAACACTGCACTAGGTACTAGGGGATTCAGTTCATTACAATAATAACACTTTTGTGCTAATTACAGGGACACACCAAAAAGGTTTCTGTAGCAATAGTAACCCATTTTATAGCATGTAGGCCACTGGCAGTAATGAGCTTCATCTGTCCCAATTGGTATACAGTAATTTTCTTTAAGATCTCATTTCTGGCACTTGTAGACTTTTTCAAAAGGTTTTCACTTGCGAAACCATCCCTGCTTGCCTGTTTAGCTGTGTTCCCCTTTTTCATTATTTTTTTGTAGTTTTACTACAGTGTTAGTTTTGAAATATTTCACTTTGCCATATTGTTTTCTCGTATTCATTGTGAACGAGGAGGAATGGTCTTAAAAAGAAGCAAAAAAGCTGCTTTGAGACATTAGGAAAAAGTGCAGCTGCAGAAAGGAGAGTGAAGCACCGGAATAGACTGTTTGGGCTGGTTGAGTTGTCTCCATCGCTGGGGATCTTTAAGAACAAATTAGACAGACATCTGTAAAAAGATATAATTCTGACTTACAGCCCCTGAGGCCTTTCTGCTCCTTCTCGGGCAACCTCTCTGTCTCCTCTTCACTCCGAGAGCTCAGGCTCATGCTCCAGTTGCAAGTTTCTGACACCTGGCACCCATGCAAGCATGTGCTGTTTGTCCTTGGAAAATGCTAGGCAGTGCAATTTGATACAATCCTTCATCATTGCGGTCTAAGCTAAATCATCTCCATTTGCTTCGGAAAGTGCAGTCAGTTGCCCCAACGCAGATGGCATTTAGGAACTTGATCACAAATCCCAGACCATAATGCGCTGCCAGACGATCTCACCTGAGTCTCTCATTTGATCTGAGTATCTCTCTTTCTTAAAAGAGTATGTATATGAAATTTAAGTCATTCTTTATTCTCCAAGAAATTTCTTAAGTGTTTATGGGTTTTGACCATTCCTGCCCAAACTGTCTCTGAAAGCTGTATGGATGTGGCATTTATCAGTGCTAAATGCTGTTTAATCACATAAGTGAAGGTGTCATCTCTATCCACTGCTTTTTCCTACCTGGATCATCCTGGACAGTCACAACTCATGAAGCAGAAAATCAGAGAGCCTTGGAGAAACCAGCCTACCGAGGCTGAGCCAAAGTACAGTGTCAACAAAATATTACAGACTGTCACCATTTTTGACAACGACCTCTTCAGGAAAGGAAAAGCCATTCTGCAGATGTCAAATAAATCTTAGGGTAAAGCCATAGACTGCAGTCATGAAAAACTGTCACTGTATTAAAAATCATGATTTCCCCACTGCAAATGGGTCTAAAAGAATTTGCCTTTCAAGGGAGCATATGGTGCTGCAATCCAACTGCTGTCACTAGCTGTAGGCTGGCAACTGTGGGAAAGTCTGCACCAGTAAATAGCATTTGACACAGCCCCTTTTTTCTCTCTCCCTCTCTCTGCATTCCATATATATACATATATATATACATTCTATATATATATTTGCATTCAATGAAAAAAAAATATATGCATTGAATTGACTTTCTGTAAGGTAGTGTAAAACACGGATAAACCAATAATACCCACCACATTAGGATAACAAAGTATTCACTTACTCCAGAGAACAAACAGCTGGTCCTCGGGAAAAGCTGTTGAGGTTGTCATTCTTATTCTGGGATGCTTGTCAGAATCATGAAAGAATATAAGAAGCCTGGATATCAGGTGGGAAGTTTTCAGCACTTCCATTTTCTACTAATCTGTAAGCCTGGTCCATAATGTGCTGTGCTCACCAGCACAGCAGGGAGACAGCAGAGGTCTTCTGCTTCCTGTAGGATTGACCCTGATCTTTTCTTTTTTACCTAAGTCTATGTGTCTGGCACACCTGAGTTGAACAAAATCACTGAAGGTATTGATTTGATGAAGACACTGTAGACAGAAACCTCGAAGGGCTTGGTGGTTAGTAATATTCACTGACGTACATGTTGTCAAATTCTTAGAATCACAGAATGATAGAATGCGTTGGGTTGGAAGGGACCTTTAGAGGTCATCTATCCAACCCCCCTGCAGTGAGCAGGGACATCTTCAACTAGATCAGGTTGCTCAGAGCCCCGTCCAACCTGACCTTGGATGTTTCCAGGGATGGGACCTCCACTACCTCTCTGGGCAACCTGTGCCAGTGCTTCACCACCCTCATTGTAAAAAATTTCTTCCTTATATCCAGTCTAAATCTCCCCTCCTTTAGTTTAAAACCATCACCCCTTGTCCTGTCACCACAGGCCTTGCTAAAAAGCCTGTCCCCATCTTTCCTATAGGCCCCCTTGAAGTACTGAAAGGCCGCACTAAGGTCTCCCCGCAGCCTTCTCTTCTCCAGGCTGAACTGCCCCAACTCTCTCAGCCTGTCCTCGTAGGAGAGGTGCTCCAGCCCTCGGATCATTTTTGCGGCCCTCTTCTGGACCCGCTCCAACAGCTCCATGTCCTTCTTGTGCTGAGGGCTCCAGAGCTGGACGCTCTGCAAATTAATGCAAATTAACTTTGCTTTTTCAGTTTTCACACAATGGAAAGGCTGTCCTACAGTAAAATTGCTTACATAGTACACAGGACCAGTGATGGAATGGATAATAACTGGAAGATGTTGCTGTGCTGAGGTTAGGCAGAGCTGGTTACTCCATCACAGAACACTGGAGAATTGGCACAGGGAGTAGGAAGGGCCTCTCAAATACCTATTCAACTACAGATAGTGCTTTGTCTGGAAAATTACACCTATGGTGTCCATCAGGAAAGGAGACGAATGATGTACATTCAGCAGATCTGGAGATTCATAAGTCTCTCCTCAGTAGTATATAGAAGCATACTTTCAAACATACCTTCAGAAACAAAACAGGGAGGCAAAATCAAAATGGGATAAAAAAGTAATATAGTATAGACAGGCAAATTTTCTTGATATCAGTCTTTGATAATACATTTAATTTTTAGAAAGAGGAATACGATTGATGCAACACATCTGATTTTTCAGGAAAGTCATTTGATACCGCAGGAGATAGGACACTGCTATTTAAACAGGTGAAGACATAGATTAAGCATTGTAACAAGGATTTAAAAAGCAACTAAATGAGAGGCAACCATACCGGAAAAGACTGAAACAAAGATTGGATTGTTTATTTAGCAAAATGGAGATCGGTAGGTGAAGTTGTGTTCTCTCTGTCATGAGAATCAATATACAGTGGAAAAGAGCAATTTACACAGAGGAACTATGCTGGTGCAAAAGCCAATAAGTAGGCTTCAGCTGCATTTAGTTAGAAGAATTAGTCTAACCATTTGAGGACTGGATTCTGTGTGTGGTCTTCCAACAGTGATGAAATGCCAAAATTGAACTAATTGTAAGAAAGTATTTGAACAGTTTATGCACAGTATTTTAGCTTTTGATTTTCTGTAAAAGCAGGAATCAGACTTGATTAAGGAGACCTTTTCCAGCTAAGTCTCTTATGCCATAAAGGTGGGTTTCTGTGGTCCTGTGAATGAGGTCAAGAGTATCAGCAGTAATTGAAAGGCATTTGTTGGTATTACATTGATTTTTCAGACATTATTCCAAGTTTACATGATCTGATGCTCAAGCTAACCAACATTTCAGAGCATCCAGACCATCAACTGTAGCCTCCGAGTCTAATTAGTGGCCAACTGTACAACATACGTGTTTGCAACCTAGATATCTCATTGCATGGTGCTCAAAATATTCCTCACAATAGGCTAAGAGGCATGCAGGCAGCATGACTTAACCTGAGATAATATATGTATTTGTGTTGTTTAAATTTATTCAGGCTTGTAATGTGGTCAACCATTCCCTATTATCTGTTTGTATTAGGAATCGTAATCCCCCTTAATCAGGAAGCTCTAGCAAACTAATACAATTCTGCACCTGCTCTCAGGTTTGCCTCTTAGAAAAGATCAATACACATGTGGGAATGTTGTTATCCATTTCATTCCTTTCTGCATACTTTTCTTTTTTGTTCAGGACATTTGGGATTTTTTTTTTAAGGTTTTTTACTGGTAAAAACAGATAGTTTTTCTTCCAGTCTTTGCTCGGTTCTTTTTTTTCATTCAATAGAGTGTCCCAGAGAGCCTTAGGAGATGGCTGAAGATATCCTTTTCTGGAAGAACAGCACAGCTGAGCATAGGAAAGTGAAGGTTACAGCGGGAGGTAGTTTTTACCTAGCAGATTTTGAAGTCAGGGAATGAATCATTTATTAATGGCATTATTCAATGTTAGCAAATGTTATTAATCATAATAACAAAACAGTTCAACTCAATGAGGTATATCCATGTTTATTTTCATAACACATTTGCCAAGATTCTGATTGTATTACTGACGGGTTTTCAGATCTCTGGTTTTTTGCTAGTCTGCAAGGCTATCCTGTTATATGAATAAATACATCAGGTAGTATTGGTATTCTTGCTACTATTTAATTTTCTGATTTAGCTTATAATTTTTAAATGATCTATGGGTTGTGATTTTGAGGGGGTTTTTTACTGTAGGTTACAGATTTCAGGCTGGTTTATGGAATTAATAAAATCACATTAGCTTCCCCACCACTCTATTTTCAGAAAGAAACTTTTTTTTTCCCAAGTCTCTTTTAGGAACCCCTTTTTTATCTCTTCCCACTCTGCGTATATCAGAATTTCATGGAGTATAAGTACAAAACTGGCATATGATATGATGTCTTAGCTGTGAAAGTTTTCATGTAAGTTTTCATAACAGTTCACTTGGGAGTTTTGAGCCCTGATTTAGCAGTGTCTTTTTTTTTCCATTTTTGTCTGAAAATCAGGCTGGTCTATGTTTCCAGTTCTCTTTCAAAAAGATTCTTCAACAATTCCTAGGCAGGTCATGTGTCGTCTTGGTCACATTAAGTTGTTATTGATTCTGGAGGTGATGAAGTAGGATTGCACCCTTTTTCTTTTCCCAATGCGGTTTAGTACAAGGTTGCATCTTCTGCATACAATGGTGCTGGGGAAGGTGCCATCTGCCCCGATCTGCTCCCAGATCCATACCACTGTATCCTGCCCTCTTCACATTTGCAGGCAGTTTTGTGTCTGAGTGCTTTCCAATCCGCAGCAATCAGATGCAGCCAGGTTAACGTAAATAGACTAAACAAGCTAACCCAGTCCATTCTTATTGAACTGTGTTTCGGAAAACTCACATGAGCCATGTAGCTGGTAGGTGGGGCACTCAGGAGACTTTTGGAAGGAGGAAATTTATAAACAGCTGGAGGCAGGTAGCGTCAGAGTCTGAAAAAGAGGAGTATCTACCCAAAGTAGATACAGGGTTAGTCACGACTGCCAAAATGGCTTCCCTGTGTTGCCATACCTAAGATGCTCTAGAAGCGGTCAGCTCTGTCTTTTGTTTCCTCATGTCAATTCATGTCTTTAAGAGCTGGAAGCAGGCTAAGCCAGCATCATCATTAAGAAGATACGGCTAATCAGTTCAATATGCTCAACTCCCAATCAATAGAACTACTCTTGGTAAAAAGTGGAAGCAAGAAAAAGCAACAAAGCAAAAATAATAAGTAACAATTGCCCCAGGACAATGATTTTGGATGAGTAAATGTGGAAATTGAATAAATGTCTGAAAATAAGATCCTCCACCACAAGCCTGAAGCGACAGAACAGCCAAGTGAATTAGCTTAGCTATTAATAGAAAGTAGGTTCTGTTTCTTTGAGATGTCCCACATAAATATTTGTTGAAGAAAGAGGATTCCAATGCAGGAAAGCTTTTTTTTTCATCTTGACAGAATCATTTTGTGCCTAAAACACCAGATACCTTGAAACATTTCTGCACTGTACAAAACAGTAACTCCTACAAAGCTATCAAGGTTAATGAGACATATGCTGCTCTGCTGGGCGAGCGTGGCTGTGCAAGTTGGGTGTCTGGGGTGATGTGCCCAGCTTTTCCAAGATTTCACACTGTGCTGCCAAGGCAGACCATGTGTTGTGATATGGTTGTTTCAGATCTAACTCTGCTCTTTATTTGCCTTGCTCCTCCTTGGACATGTGTACACACAATGTTCTCCAAGATGTTAGCTCAGTGTGAGCCTCGGGGAATTTGAAAAAGTGCCACAAACAGCCTTGTTTAGTTCATGGATGCATCAATTCAAATAAAGGAGGGGATAAATTTTTGAGAATCCAATAAAATTCTGTGCAGGAAAAAGGTTCCCGAAATCTTGGGAGGGAAGGAAGGGTTGTTTTTAAAAGCTATTGAGTTACTCGCAATTTTCTTCAATGGTTGGAAGAAGCTGCAAGGAATTCCCAGCCGAGAAAGTCCAGACTGACACTTCATAAGCCAAGGATAGGCTTTAAGGGAACAAGTAGAATAACACCTCAGTGGGATACAAAGTCCTTGTCACTCACTAATAGCTTGATTTATTTTAGTACATCTCTTTCATTATGAGGCATGAAGTCTCTGAAACTAAAGCTTCCAGAGACTAATTTGGATTGGAATTATATTCCCCGTGACTAAGAATAGAGCACGATATTAGTCTCCTGAACATATCGTGGGAGGAAGATATCTTTTCAGGTGTATTTATATTCACAACTAATACAATATGAGGGCTGTATCTAAGTGCAACAGATGGAAGAAGCATTATCTTCAGTAATAAAGCAAATGAAAATAAAGTTAGTAGTGATGTTTAGGCAATGAGGCCAGCTACGGAACAAATATACAATGTGAAATTTTAATTAGAAGACAGGCTCAAGTGTAAATACCTATATATTGGTAAAGGAAGACAACCAACCAATATCAAAGAACAAAGACATTAACGGTCCTACTGTGCTGAAGTTTTAAAGGCCAAAGCAATGAGTAAAATTAGTAAGTATGCCTGCGTCATTATTTTTGAAAGGTTCCTGAAAAAGTGTTTTGGAAATATTCCAATAAAAACAAGCAGATATAGTCAAACTAATAAAAAATAATAAAACGTAAATGCATCTTCCCTGCCCCAGTATTGAAATCTGTGTTTTTCATTTCCTTTGAGTGAGCTCAGGGGAATTATATGACAGATAAGAAATACCAGCATAACTCGTTCTGTTGCTCAGTGCATCATGAATGGAGCGATGCCTTTTGAGCAACACTTTCTCCGATAAATAATGCACACTATTGCATTGCCTATTGATTGCATCAGAATTGTGTGCATTTTTTCCAGTCAAATGATGAATTTAGCTGATGTTAAATCTAATTGATCTTTTGGACTTATTAAAAGCATAGCATCTGCCATAAAATATGAGATCCAAAGCCAGCCTTGTCCAGAACTTTGTCTCTGGCAGTGCCCAACATCAGACATAGCACAGGAAGATATAAGAAGCAAAGGTGCAGTGAACTGTACCTAACCATAGTATGTTTGTTTGTTTCTTCAGAAATTACCACAGTCCACAAACATTTTTCACCGTCATTAACCTGCTGTGTAATTGCTTGCAACCTCAGACAGCTATAGAATTGACCTCCTAATCATCTAAAAACAGCAGTCAGGGTACTTCTAGCAAAAATCAAAACAAAAAAAAAAATCATAAACAGAAGACATAAAATAATAACCAGAAGTATTTGCAGTTTGCATCTTTTTGCACACTCCTTCACTTTTTATGTGTATTACAGTAGTTTCAAAGGCTTCCAGAGCTGTGGGATGCTAGGCATCTGGCAGGCATAGCTAAAGACACAACGTTAATCTAGCATCCATATCTCTGCCTTAGGTGCCAGGACTTTGTGACTCACCCAGGTTCACACTGTAAATCTGTGGAAAAGCAAGAATCAGGCCCAGTCCTCTGAAGTCTTGATGCTGATTTGCTCACCTTCCTCTCACCTCCATGTGTAAAACAGTGGGGACTGGACAGCACTGTGGGCAAAGGGCAGAAATGGGAAATACTCACTGTAGGAAGAAATGCATTCTTCTGTTATTTTAAATCTTAAAAGATTCAGCCAAGACATCTGCTAAGAGGAGGTAGAGGGGAGAAAAAAAGAAAAGATTTACATAAATAGCATAAATAATGTTACCATAATAATAGTATCATGCACATTGCTATCTCAGATGTCCAAGCCAATAGGTTCCTGACTTGCTGTAGTGGCACACAATTTGTGTTCCCATAAACATAACAGAAGAAAATCTCAGAAGGTTTAAGCTGGCCTGGATCCACTGAAATTATGCCAAATTGATACTGATGGAGAAGCTGGTCTGGCAGCTATTCCTTTATTATAGTATCTGGAGTTATTCGACATACCCTTTTCGAGGTGATAAAATTCTGTCTCTAACCTAGCCTTCCTAGGTTTTTGTTTTGTTTGGTTTTTTTAAGCAGTGTAGTCTGTTAAAATTGAACAGTTTGAGTTTTATTTTCCTTCCAGCCCCCGACAGAGTCCGAGGCATATACACTGCCTTTTCCAACCTCCCACTTGTGTTGTAGCCATCACTGCTTCACCATTTGCTGAAGTGGGTTAGAGATGCATTATTTTAGAAGCATGAAAGCAGCAATTAGGAAATTTGTTATCATCTAGAAGCAAACAGTAATGATCCTGAATTACACAGGAAAGCAAATTTTGATACCTGCTGACAGAAAGAATTGCTGTCTCTCTAAAGGTGCCAGCACTAAAAGAGCTCAAACGAATAAAGACTTGGACTGTGATGCTGAACTATTATTTTCACTGTTGTATAATACGTCAGCATTTCAGTTGCTTAACTATACTTTACTTGTAGGATCAGGGCTTTTTTGTTTTCATGTTGTCTAAATTCAATCAAAGCTATAATCTTTATTATAAACTTAAAAGTGAAAAATAACAGTAATATAGCTTTATAAAATTCTGCAACTCTTTCTCATAGAAGAGCTGCAGCATATTTATTCATTTATCATAGCTATTCTTTATTTATATGACCAAAAAGTAGCATCAAAACATCAGATATAAAATCTCTGTCTTTACTTTTTTTAGATTTAGAAATGATTTGATTTTCACTATGATTTTCTAAAAATTTCTTGAGGTTTGGTTTCTTGCATTCATTTTTGGTCTCTCAAATGTATCTAAGACTTCTCCCTCCTGACTGCCCAGAGAGTTGAGCAGAGCCAACTTTAGAAAATAGACACCTGGAAAAATGGGTACTTGCTTGGGACAGCACTGCTGGGGCTGACAGCCCACGCAGAGCCCAACATGTCAATGCCAGAGCCCTGCAAATGGTCTTGCTGTCCCTGCAGCCGGGCCATTCCTTGCAGCAGCAATCTCCTCTCCCACACCCAACGGCACTAGCTCCACATCTCCAGGGCTAGCGAGTTGTATTTGCACCCTTGGGGTGGCTAAATGGGGGTCTACCTACACTGCTGTGAGCCCTGAGCCAGCTCTGAAGCGGAGTATGAACAAACACCTCCCTCCGTCTCATCTGCCCAGTTTCTTACAGCATTTCCAGAGCCACAGACCAGCACAAACCATTATACCATCTGGTCTGACCCCAGCAATAGTATAGGTTACAGTTTGCTCCCCCATTTGCCCTTTTAGTCTAATGCATAACTTTATCAGTTTCTTAAGCTACCAGAATTAGTTTGTTAGATCATTAGTGAATCAGGCAATGGGTAGGACCTTTGCAGATGGATTTTGGTAAGTAAAATTTGGCAAATTTCGCTAATGAGGCCCTCCAGGAGCAATACGATCTTTGTTCTCCCTTTCTTTAAAGGGCATGAAATTAGAGAATCAGCTTTAACTGTGTTTCTTGTCAGCATGTCACAACCTCAGTGCCCTTTTGATTGTGTAGGAGCCTTGAAAGTGTGTTATTTAGATTCAGTGCTGAATTTGAAGGAAGCATGAAGTGTTTTTCTGGACTTTAGCACTGACACTTATTCGCACCTAGCAAATGCAAAGCTATTAGGAAGCAGCTCCTCCGGAATGACCCCATATGTAAAGAAGTGTTAAGAAAAAAGGACATTTTCTCAGTGGGCAGGACTACCGTAGCTGTTCTGATGGCAGAAATGGAGCATCACTCTTTCTTTTTTTCTGTTCACATTTCAAACGCAGCTGTTGCTGTAGTATCTAGGCATCAGAAGAAGAACTGGGAGGACTGAGATTAAAAAAGCTGATCTGAGCTGGGTTAAATACTACCTGCACTGATGGCCTTGCAATTTTTGGTCCAGGCATTTGTCAGGAGAAAGAGACAGGTGTGCGCTTCAGTATTTTTTGATGCATAATATGAAGAAGGTACTGTGGGAAAATATAGGCCCATAAATCTGGTTATTTTCAAATTATCTATGTATTTTGATCCAAAGGAAAAACATCTCATGAACACAAAGTAACAGAACTCTCATTAGTACTACAGTATTTTTTGATATCAAGCTGGGAGCAGTAGCTTGAACCCTGAACTTCCATCACACACTTATTAGACAATTTTTGAGGCATGTTGTGGTTTCAAAATGTCTTCCAGAAAAAGAGAGATTATTAAATTCAGAATAAATTTACAGGCATTTGAAATCAGTTAAATTACAAGTGCGCTCTGAAGTCAGAACACAAGCTATAATATCATCATCTGACCAAGCTGTAGTCATCCGAGGATCTCATGAGCTGGTGTTCAAGTTGCAAATAGCTGGATGCTGTGCTAGAGAGAGTCAGACTTTCAGTCCTCTCTTCTCACTCTGCAGATCGGTGTCTAAATCTGGGAGTTACTCCCACACCTCACATACAGAGTCTGCCTGGGATATGGTTGCTTATTAAAGGGAAAGCTGCCATTACAGCTGCTCTGATGTAAATCATTCATATCTTTGGCCTCGCCCAGACATAAAACATCAAAGAAGCTGAATTACACTCTATGTTTACTGATTTCTTCAGTGTATCCACCACACATGAAAAAGACCTAGTAACAACCCTTAAAATTGTAGTATTCTGTCTGTATGCAGAGGACTGACACTGTATGAAGAGAAATGCAAGCTTTTTGCTTTTAAGATCACCTTTCTTATTTGCCAAGAAGAAATGATAGATCTGCTATAATGAAATATAAGTTAAACGAAGCCCTGCTCAGAAGATGATTATTTACTAAATAAATTCTAGAGCGGGGGAATAGAACAAATATGACTCACGTAGAGCAAACTTAAATCCTACACTGGGATAAACACTTCAAAACTAAACTCCTCTTTCAAAAACAATACACGTTTGTAGGAGCCTTAGTTCCTCTGAGGATTTGGGATTTTAAATCACTGAGAAGTTTAAAGATGTACTCTAGGTGCAAGAAATGAGCAAGAAACAAGCTACAGAATAAATGTGAAATACAGTCTGCATGTAGGAGTGTCTCTTCTCCTGATATGCAGAATTTCAGCTGCAGTCAGTGAAGTCATAGATATGTGGGAAGACTGAAGAGCCTTCTACCACAGCAGTGGTTCCCAGCTGATTGGCAAAGTAGCCACTGTCACTTAACAAACTCAGTAGGTAATGCCAAAGAAGGGAGTGGAAAGGGAGTTCAAATGCATCAAGTAAGAAGAAGAAGAAGAAGGGAAAAAATCAAACACAAAAGCCCAAATCAAACCACCCTGCGAAACCAGCTTGAAGGTAGCTAGTGTCTATGCAAAATGGGGGACCTTGGAAAAGTCAGACGTTATTATCCAATGAAAAGTTAAAGGGCACTGAATAAAATGAATTAGTTGTTGTTGCAAAGCATCTAGACACTCTGGGAACCGAGCCAGAGTGAACAGCAAATGATCAAACAAAAATAATGCTGAGATTTCTGCTAGGAGAAAATGAGAATATAGTTGTCTTACAGCATTCTCACGTAGCTCAAGCAGCAACAAAAGGGGAGCAGACCAACAGGTTATAAATGCACAGTAAAGATTTACTTGCTTAAACTGAGATATGGTGTGATTTGGTGGAATGTACCTCCATCCTTTAAGGGAGGAAACCTTGTGTGCCGGTTTCACTTCTGCTCCAGACTTGCTGTGGGGAAATGTAGACCCTCCTTTTGAAGCAGGCAATGAAATAAAACATTGAGATGCAGGGAACATCTTCTTCTCTTTGCTGGCATCAGTCTGCAACATCTTACTCTTCAATGTGTCACTGACTCACGGCAATGGATTTTGTACACCCCCTCAAGTTGTCTTCTAGCTCGCGTTGGTAGATTTCCTGGGTTTAGGTTGAATTATGACTCTCTGTGTTGCTGGAGCATTGCCTTTAGGTTGTCGGTTTCAAGGAGTTAGAGCTCGTCTCCAAAACTTTAACTTTCCCTCTTGCAAACGAAAACTCATCCCGTTAGGTCACACAATGAGCACGGGAATGTGCCAGCAGGAGGGACTGCTGACCAGGCTGTACAAGGGATGCTTCACCAAACGATACACCTCTAGCTAAATCTTTGCCCCAGTGCTGGTCCCACGTTGCTGGTCAGCAGGTCACAACATTTTACAAAGCTACCAGCGGAGCTATGGAGGAGAACAAGGTGTGGGAGGTGGTTTCATGCCATTCTCATGCAGCTTAAACAGGTCTGGAGTTTCTGGGATCACCCACCCTAAGACTGAGCTATGGCTCCACCTATTTAAAAGAAACAGAGCCCAATCCTCAGTGGACTGGGTAAATAAGGTGGCTTATTGCTCATACAACAATTTCACAGCTGCTTCAGTGATAATTAGACTTTGATGTATCTCCTTAAGTTCACTGGGACTGTACGCTAAACACTTGCCTCGTTAGTAACTTCACTGCATCATCCCACTGCCCCTAACAAGGTATGTCACTGTTTGGAAGGAGGAATGATATAGTGGAAAACTGCTTTCACCATCCTTTTTTCAGACTGAAAGATATTTGGTAACACACTTTAAACCTCCTTTCCTTTCCTGAAACTGCAGGAGAGAGGTTCTAGCTATTTGACTTTTCACATAGTCAGTGCTGAAATGGTCAGGTACCACAATAAAGAGGGCATATATTTACCTAAAATAATATATTAATGCGAGGTTCTATTAGACCTCAATTTTCAGGACATGCCTTACACTCATTAATTTAATATTAATTTGCATTTAGCAGCCCTAATGATTATATAGGTCAAGAAAACTAAAATATCTTTATTCTCTGGGTTTTTTTATCTCCTTAGAGTACGCTCGGTTTGAGGCAAAAATCCATGACCTGCGTGAGCAGATGATGAATCACAGCATGAGTTCTGGGTCCGGCTCCCTGAGGACTAATCAGAAGAGGTCACTGTATGTCAGGTAAGCAGGGAGACCTTTCTCCCATGAATATGTTGGCAGCTACCTTGTCTATGCCTGACTCGTGTGTTGTGGGTTCGGTGAAGTGGGAAAGAAGTTTGAGGAACTGCATCGAATTGAACTGAGAAATGCATCAATCTTACAAGCACAGCATCATTAATGTGAAAATTGGATAAAGCCCTATTGCTTAATCCGATTGTTTCAAGCCATTTTCAAAGAGCATTATACTTTTATAGTGATTTGGTTTTATGAGATGAAGATTTCTTACCAGTTGTCAGCTCTTTCAATATCTGAGATGGATATCGTGGTGTAGTGACGCATTGCGTTTCTGTGTGAGGTCTTGCCCAGACATGGAATGATTGTTCTCATAAAGAGCCCATTTTCCCCAAGACCTTGTTTTTACAAAGCAAGGACTATTGTATGCTATTCTAAATGCACGACAATCTGCTGCTATCCCCTTGCATATGTTTACCCTTCTATCAGTCTATGCAACAAAGATTTTACCATCTACCTAGCAAGATCAAATATGCAGATGAGATGCTAAACAAGCTGATGTACGGAGCTTAAATGGGGTAATGAATAACATAGGAACTGCCTAACTGTGAGCCAGGCGGTAGCAGTTGTTATAGCTTTGCTTTGATGGTGCAAGTCTATTGCCGTAGTCATTGCTGGGTGAAAGACTGGGTGTTGCCCAATTGCCCCTAGCAAAGTTCTTGCTGTCACTCACACCTTCTGGGACTCAGGGATACTATGGGACTCCGTGCCAAATATTTTAATAATCTTAATAATTATGCTTCTCTAGGCTTTTCATTTTCATTTTTTTCCCCCATGCTCAGCATATAATTTGAAATTCCTGACAATCATGAAGTAGAGGGAAGCAATTTGTCAGCCTCCAGGCAGTGATAATTATTCATGGGGGAAGCTAATTCAGGTGATAACATTGTAGAGATCCAATTAAGGTTAAATTCTACATTTTGTCATTATGCCCTCAGCATGAAGGGGTAAGGTAGCAGAGAAGGAAGGGAAAACTTAAATGTTAGCATGGATGATCTTATTCTAGCGGGCAGCAACCACATGAAGCATTAATTGGTACTGCTGCCA